>CAIGRP010120231.1:0-22202 GCA_903798385.1 Fraxinus cuspidata
CTAGGGAAGATCAGTATATATCAAATTTTATTCAATCAGTCCAGAAGTTGAAGGAAGGATATATTATCCTGCAGATCATATTATTACAATTGGATATGTAGGCCGAGAATTCCAAATAGAAGTTGGCCAGAATAACAAACCATTACCAAAAATTACAAGATCATGGATTAAATCCCGAAGAATTTTGGGAATGAAGGTCCTTTACAATATGACAAAAAAATTATATGAAAAGAAGTTCACATGTTTATGCCAATATGAAGGATGGACACTCTTAAAAAATAATGGAAAAGAAAAGTCTTCAATTTTGAAAGAGTATATCCAAAAGTTTGATACTCATCAAATCAATGGAAGTGCTACAACAATCCAAGAGACATGCAGATTGAGAGAATGCCCCACATGCCGACAGAATTAAAAAACAGATTCCAAAAAGACGTAATAGTAGAGATAAAAGGTCCTACCACTACCAAAAAATCGAGCCAACTGCATACCAAGAGGACAATAATAGAAGGATAGTGCCCTTGAAAAAGAAGACGTGATATAAAGTTGATTGTTTTATTATAATAATGGAACCACGATAATTTAGTGGTTAGACTTTTATTAGATTATGATGTATGCAATCATGTAAGAGGTCTAATAATCAAGCCTCATAGGATTGTATAAATAGAAGCTTTCAGGCTAATTGGAGGAAGAATGAGAAGAATTTGAGCACTCAAATTGTGAGATAGCCAAAACTTTTCTGTCTTCTGATCTAAAAATCAATTTAAAAGATATAAATAAAATTCTAATTCTTCGAAAAGATATGAGTTTCTAAATCTTATTCCCATAGATTCTTGAAAGCTCTTAGATAAAGATTTCTTTCTTATTTTTAGCAATAAATGCAGTTTTTCTTTAACCAAAGTCTAGAGATTTAATTTTTAGGAACGTTACAGTGAAGGCAAGAAACTGAAAAAGCAAAGATCCCATTGAGGCAAGAGGCCGTTGAAGGGAATAGTTTGCATATTCAGAGTCTGAAGGTCACTCGGTTCTAAAATAAAGATCCAGATCAAAGCAAAGCAAAGGTAAAACTATTATTTTTGCTAAAAGTTAGAAATATTTCTTTTAAGATCTTAAAGAATCGCATGGATTATTATAATGCTTGCATGTTTATATTTTTTTGATATATAAGGATGTCAGGATATACAATAAAATGAATAAATAATTTATTAGAAAAATTGTTAGAAAAAATAAAAGATATTACTTATCAACTAGATAATATGAACGGATTATCTGAAAAATACTATAGATTGGAAGAAGAATTTAAAAAATATGTTAATAATTATTCTAATATATTAAGTCCTAGATGTGATTTATATATTATGATCCAAAATAGAAGAATATAAGAAATATAAGATAATTTAGAACTATTCTAAATGTAAGGATATATCTTGCAATATATAATAATTCATTTCATTAAGGGTAAGATAGACTTTTACCAATAATATAAGGCTAATTAACCTACAAACATTGAGATATGGATTTTCTTCCAAATACATTGTTTGACTATACCTTTTAACAAAGAATCTCTTATAATAATATTAATAATAAATAAAATAACTGTATCAATTGGACCGGGTCATTCCCCAGGCCCTTAATTTGTAGTTGTCCTCTTGACTTGTAGTGATTGAAAATAAGTTAATTTTGAATAATTACGTTAATGATTATTAAAATTGTTTTTTTTTTTTTATAAAAAAAAACAGTAACTTAAGTTTAACTATTACAATAATAAACAGTTGGTAAATAAGTTTTTAACTATCACGACAATAAATGCTTGGTAAAAACATTAATATTAATTCTTACGTGATACCGCTAAATATAAATGTGCCACCAAATAACGTCACTTAAAACACTACGTCAGCAAACGTCATTTTTATAAATAAAAAAAAAATCGTGGGTTTGTTATACGTTTCAAGCCCATAAGTATGATACGTTTTCTCAACTAAATGTGTTACATCCTCAATTTCCAACTCTCCAAATTTGCTGACTTGACGTATTAAATAACGGCATTTGGTGACACGTTGACACTTAATGGTACCACGTAAGATTTATGACTTGTTTGATCCCCAATATTTCTAAGGGTTTTGCTTGACATACAATGCCATGAACGTGTCCCATGTATCCCCGTAATGTATGTATATCTTTTTCCTATTTCTAAAATATATTTTTCTCTATCTTCTTTTCAACTACACATTTTTCAATAAAATAATATTACACGCAAATTTAATTTTTTTTAATCACATATTCTTTATCAATCTATTATTTCAAAATGCATTCTTAGCCAAAAATTAAACTCAACGGGCGCTTAACATTAAATTTTTTGAACGGATAACCATTTGTGTTACAGCTGAAAACTAGAGTAACTATTACTATAAGAAAATAATTATGATTATCAACATGATTACTCAAAATTTTAATGACCGCTGACATAATTAACAATTTCCAAAACTTACGGAAATTGCTTAGTTCGCACAACGTTGCAATGAATATTTCATGTAATCTCTACGCGATATTCTTAAACTAAAAATAGTAAAACGAGAATTATAGCAATATTTATTTACATCAAGATCTTAAAAGAGATTAAGGTCTGTTTGACATGACTTTTGAGAAGTTAAAATAAGATTTTGAAACTCCAAAACTTTGACAAAAAACTTTTTGGACCCATTTGTGGTTTACTCTAAAATCTCTTTCAAGAGAGAAATCTCTTTTAAATTTTGATTTTCAAATTCCAATTAAAAAAGTTTTTTCAGGAATCTATTATCCATAGAAGCCTTGACAAATGGACCATATAAACTCTGCTGCCATATAATTTTTTGATATATTTTTCAATTGTCATTGATACCATCCAGTTCCCTTTTTGGGGGTATCCATTTTTACCATTTCCAATGGGAAACACTTTGTTCAAATTCTCAAGATACGTTTACTGAACCACCCAATATCCACCCCTAATATGTTTTGAGGGCTGGGTACGGGTTCCTGATCTTGAACCCGTCAACTGTCGATGGATTGCTCGAGCTACTTTGGCGATGAATGATAAGTGCATTTTGTACGCTTATTCAGACTTCAATTCTACTTTTATTATATACAATTTGAGAGATTATCTACCTAATTTGTCTAATATTATTTATAGGAAAATCTCAACTTGAATACAATTTAATGGGCTAGTTGGAGCTTAATAGAGTTTATTTGAAGCAATCAAATAATAACCAAATTGCAAGAGATTAATTGTGTAATGCCCAAAATTTCACAAACGCTGGAGCGTTACAAAAAAATTAATTTCTTTGTAGAACTATAAAATAATATTCTTTAAAAGAAAATAATTGAAATATCCATAATGAAAATATAATTATAATTTAAATAAATGTCTTTGAACAAATTAAACAGATTAATAATTTAAAGAAAAAAATAAATTTAATATTTTATCTGTTCTATTCCTCCTGGCAGTGGCATTCACCATCCCGCCACTGTTCCAATCGACCCAAACTAACCTGTAAAATTTTCTAAGAGTGAGCATTTAAAAATATTCAATAAAATACTTGTAATTTCCATACACAATTATATGTAATAAAATAAACACTCCATACAACTCTTCTCTTATAGAGTATATTGGTGACCAAGCGACACCCATCTTAGATCATCTTAAATTCTCGTACGATCTCATATCTTTTAATAAAGAATCCGAAAGTCCATTGGCAATTCATGCATTAATTACTGAATATAAAAATATGAGGAAACAAACTACTTGCACAGAAGTATCTTACCTTGATTGATCACACGAGCTTTTGAAAAAAAAAATATTAGAAATTTACATCTGCTTTATATGAAAGTTGCTGTGTAAAATTCTTTTGTGGTGAATTGCGGAACAATTGCATATTATTTGTAGTAAAAATATAGTGGTTGAGTCTTGGTACAATTAAGATGAAAAAATCGTATTTATCAAATTGGATAAGAATTAAATTTCTAGTAAACAAATCATAATATGACATATGTACGAAATACCTATCACATTCAAAAGGTGATTTTAATCCCAATACGTGATAATGATAGCAACATTTGACTACAAATAGAATTTTAATCAATTATCCCACTTCTATTCCTTAGATACAGGTTGATATCCATTATCCAAATTCAATTTGATTTGATTTAAAAAAATAAAAAAATAAAGTACAATTACTTTGAACTTCAATATCTTGAGACTAACTTATCCAAATTAACTTTTCTCAAGCCTAATTTACACGATTAATTACGAGTTATCCAATGAGCCCCATATTAATATACTTCTTGTTGCTTTAACAATATCTTAATATTTAGTCCAAAATTTGATGTTAACACTATATCACTTTAATCCCTCAACTTTTCAAAATAACAAAATATAGCATGTAAAATAATTAAATTTTATTCTAAAATTTTCGGGGTGTTACAAATTGGAAGTATTAATATCGCATTAGGTAAAAAATCATAAGTTTCAGGAGTTAAATTTGACATTTAGAAAGTTTGAGGACTAAATTGCAAACTCCGAAAACTTATCTCAAGTCAACCGGGGTCAATTGTTATGATTTTGGAATGAAGGGGACTTAATTACAATATTAAAAGATGAATGACTAAAGTCACGTGAGAAGAGCAGTCAAAATGAAGAATTTTGTTTCCTTTTATTTCTTAAACTCTTTGGTAGACACCAATTGGAACTCTATGGTGGAAACTAAGTTGAATAAGGATTTTGCATAAATCTTATTATATAAATAATTAAATACACACCATGGTCCAACAATTAGAGGATGCTTGTAGAGTTTCATTATACACATACATTCAAGCCAAGGTTTAGAGGATTCATTGTAGATATATTATTCAAGTCAAAAGGAGTGAAAAATTAAGAAATCAATCAAGAAACTAGAGTTTCAAGATTTTACCAAAAAAAGACGGAACCTTGGTGCAAGATCTTTATATTTTTCTCCTTTTTCCTATACTGATGATGTACTTTAATTCCTTCTTGTATTTTTATTCTCCCATGATGTGTAATTAAGTAAATAGTTACGTTGAAGTCATGAATTCTAATACTCAAATCATTTTATAAAAAAAATCACTTTTATTGTTTTAGTACATTTAAATAAAAAATCACAAAAAGAAAAATAAAAACTTTCTATTTATTTTCAATCGAATTGAAGTAATTTAACCAATTGTTAGATAGTAGTTATTGTGAGAACGATATTCAGACTCATAAATCTACTTTATTACTTATTACAATTCGTATATTTGCGAAATATAAAAATCGACAACACCAAGAATGGGTAGTTAAAATGGGCATCTTATAAATTGGTGAATATAAAGTTGTACATCTTATAATAAAATGGGCGAATATAAAGTATATTTGACGTGTTTAAATCCGCTTAGAAATACATGCACTGGTCTTGGGAGGCACTCAAGACATGTGGCTGGTAAAATTCCAACGGATGTATCATGCGCAAGAATAAGCCACGGCATATTTGTTGCATGATTTGGATAAGAAAAGTTCTCTCTCCATTACTCATCACCATTGTTGTGTACCTTCACCTACTCGGTGTTCTCAACATGCCTACTGCGAATTGCGATTGACATCTAATTGGGTTTGATTGATGATCAAGATAAGATTATTCTTATTATCAATCGAACTTCCAATTTGCTTCAATGTGTTTTCGTCTTTCCAAGCTTGTTTTGCATCCTTCCTACCCTTCATTATTATCTCCAACTTTTTCTTATTACAAATCAATCCCTTTGCTCTCTTTTTCTTCGCATTCGAGCTTCAAATGTCATCGCCAATCTGTAACTGTAAACCCATTTTATCGTTTTTGTTCTAATAATTCCAAGAGCGGGATTGGCCCGGACGATCCTGCTGATGATTATGGTGATTATGCTGACGAAAGGAGTGCAAGAGGAGTTGCTACCGTTATAGAAGAATTAATCCCACAAGGCAACACGCCGATTGTATCTGCTTGCTTTGTTGGTCTCCTCACTGGTATCAGTGTGGTGCTCTTCAATTACGCGGTGCGACCTTCTTTTAATTTCTTCACAATTTGGTTTTATTAAATTAAGAGAGGAGATTTGTTAGAATTTATGAAAATTTTAGCTTAGTTTTACATTTTATGAAAATTTTAGATTTTGTTAACACAAAATCACCAAAGCTAGTGTGGGTGTTCTGATGTAGGATACACACACAGTGTGCGTGTGTGTGTAATTCATTTATGTGATTATGAAGTTCGCTTTAGACATATATTCTAATGATATTGTACTGGCGTTGTCTTATTTGCACAGATTCTTCAAATGGAGGAGAAATACTGTTCAATAAATCACCCTTATAGCCTTACATTAAGATATGATATTATTTAGATCGACGATCGTCTTCAAGGAAATTAGGCGCTTATGAATTGCACAACATCTAGTTGTGGCTGTAAGAGTAGATTACACTCAGTGTAGTGCAATAGAAAATTGAAGATCATTGAACAAGCTAAAATCATAGTGAACGATGGAATCTGACATATTGAGATGAGATAAATAAATTAGGCATTATTAATTACTCGTGTTTTTGGAACATTAGTAGTAGTACATCTCTTTTAATGATACATGGGGACCACTATTACCCTCTTTAAAACAATGTTCACTTTATAATTCACAATAAAAAATGGCTGATGGAATTGGTGAAATCTGCGTGTTTATCATGTCACATTTTTTGGATTTGTGACATTGTAAAGTGACCCACGCAAAAGTTTCACACTGCTTAGATAAAATTGATTTTTGTGGAGAAGTTCTTTATATAATTCCTTGGGCCACATCTGCAATGAGAAACAATGATTCTGATTCAATTTCTACTAGTCCTTTTGTTATCCTGAATGGATTACTTATGCATGATTTTCTCCCCCTATAGCAGTATCTTGTCATTTTTGTGCCCTTCTCTTTGTACATATTCTAGAGCTCAAATCCATGGATCTCGTGTGAGGTGCTTTCAAAAAAAAAAATTCTCTGTAATTGTTCTGTTATGTACTGTTTGTTGGTTTTCAAATAATAGGAACCTATACAGTTTATTTAATCTGTGTTATAATCGGTGTCTGTATGGAATTGCAAGCTTTCTTATGAATGAATCTCCAACCTTAATTTTTTCCATTGATCAAGTTTACTACTAGCTTTAGATAACTAATAGCTTTACTTATTAGGTGCATGAAATACGTGACTTCTGTTGGGATGGTATCCCATATCAAGGTGCTTCGTGGTTGAGGGAGGAACCAATTGAAGCAAAATGGGCCCGTGTAATCTTAGTTCCAGCTTCCGGAGGTTTGATAGTTAGTTTATTGAACACAATTCGAGCTGCTATAGAGGGCCCAACAGATGGAATTGTTATATCCTATATCAAATCTGCACTAAAGCCAATTCTGAAGACAGTGGCTGCCTGTGTCACTTTAGGAACAGGGATTTCATTGGGACCAGAGGGCCCAAGTGTCGAAATAGGAGTCTCCATTGCCAAAGGGGTAGGTGCTGTGCTTGATAAAGGTGCTCAAAGAAAGCTCTCACTCAGGGCTGCAGGGTCAGCTGCCGGACTCTCTTCTGGTTTGTCTTATTTTGTCATAATTACATATTATATCCACACTTTTCTGTTTCTTGACAGTCTCTGGATTTTCCATGTGTGTTGTCATTTCCTAATTTCCCTGGATCCTGTAACTTTTTGCATTGAGAACTTCTTAAAGGAAAATTCAAGTTGACTAGGTAACTATGTAAGTCTGCAAGTTTGTATCATGAAATAGTGGAATTATCTTGTCAGGGGATTGGGATATGGTACAAAATTGTAGAAAGCACTTTAGCTAACTAGACCATTTAACTATAGATTGTTTCAATGAACCGGATTAGCTATGTAATTTTTTATTCCAAATTACCCTTTCAACGTAATCAAATTTATAGCGCATATGTCTAAATTTCTTACCCTTTTTGCTGACCACATCATCTGAAAGCTTAAGTTGTTAAAGATGTGACATTTTTATTTGTTTAAATTTAGTCTTCAACATGCCTTTTGTGGCTGGATTATGAATTATCAAAAGCTTGACACATGACCATTTTTTCGTCAATGCGTGATGGCACTACTAGAACCTATTTTTTTTTTTTTTTTTACAATATCATGTCCAACCACCTCATCCAAAAACTTACTTGAAACTAGCTTTTTATGGTTGAAGACTTGTACTGTGTGAGAAAATTAAAAACAAGAAATACAAACATGCAAGTAAAATGATTTTCTGATTGATATATGATATGCTTTCAATTTAAAGAGCGTCAAGAAATATTAGGGCCACAGAAACAGAAATATTTGGAACTGGATATAAATCATGCTTTGTTTTGAACTTCGAATCTGGTTACTGGTTAACAAGCAAGCAAAATGTTTTTAATTTAACTCAACAATCATTTATAAATATACTGTAGATTGTTTCTATTGTAAAAGACTTGCACAATTTTTTACTTTGTTAACAGATTGAACGTGAAAACCCACTCAAGAAAAACTTTCCTTGCCAATTTTTAGTTTTGACCCTTCTGTAGTGGAAACTCAATGTTGCACATTCTCTACATACAAATATACAGAGGAAATACGCAGAGAATAAGATGCATTTGCATAGTACTTCCACTAAAAATTGAAAGACGCTCGGATGTACTTTATCAATACCTGGTTGGTGCTACATTAGCCAAAATCTTTACCCTTCCTTAGCATACTCATAATGATTTTTCCAGGGATTGGTGGCTATCCATTTAGTGACTTTGGCACTTCCTATTTAAAAGCAAGGAATATAGGCATGCCTGATTTCCTTTACATTCAAAATAAACTAAACTGCTTGGGCTTGTCACTTTGCATTCATTCTTAGCTCTCTCCACGTTCTAAGATTCAATATCAATTCTTGGTAACATACTTGTGTTCACTCTGCTAAAGGGTTCAATGCTGCTGTTGCGGGTTGCTTTTTTGCCGTGGAATCAGTTTTGTGGCCATCGCCCGCAGAATCATCCCTGTCTTTGACAAATACGACTTCCATGGTCATTCTCAGTGCTGTAATAGCTTCAGTCTTATCAGAAATTGGCTTGGGCTCTGAACCAGCCTTTGCAGTTCCACTATACGATTTTCGTTCTCCAAGTGGTATTGTTTTTATCAACTTCTTTTAGTTATTTATCAGTTCACATTGTAGGGCATTGATGTTCTACAGGAGCACATACAAATTGCTGCCCATACATAGCCACTTTTTAAAGGGTTATCTCAAAAATCCATTGGAAGAGCGTAATTTCAAATCTCTACTTATGAGATTTGTTTGATATTTCCATGTCTGGATTTGAAATTATATGTCCCAAAATCCATTTACAATGAGTCAAAACCCTTCATGGCTTACTAGTTTAAGAGGTCATTTTGTTTTCTCTAGAAGCGCTTATATCATAGACATAGTCCGGTGCAGATATGGTTCTTTCTTCATCCTCTTAAACATTATAAACTTTGAAGGAATCTTCATGTTTGTTCAATGATCATTCTAATTGATTTTGTATGCCTTTGCTCTCTGACATTATGATTCTAATTCTCCAAGTGGTAATCACCAATCATTAGAAAGTCCATAGTGTTACTCACTTGTTCCTGGATATCATTCTGGAGTTGACATGATTATCTATAATTCTCTTTTCTTATGGTTATGTGAAGTTAATTTGATTTCTAGCAATTTATTTATTATCCGTCTATTATCAATTTCTCATAGGTGATCACTGTCTTATTTTTGTCATTTATGTATCACTATCCAAGTTGTCAGAGTTAATATATTTATAGTATAATTGAGGCTTTCTGGGAGCTTTCTTTTCAGAGATAAAAATATTAGGCTTTAATCTATTTCTTGTCACTTCAGAACTGCCGCTGTATCTTTTGCTGGGTGTATTTTGTGGCTTGGTTTCAGTCACCTTATCTAAGTGCACGGCATTTATGCTGGTATTCATTAATGATGTTGAAAGGGTTGTTGGGATACCAAAAGCAGCGCTTCCTGTACTTGGCGGTTTGGCTGTTGGACTTCTTGCCTTGGCATATCCTGAAATTCTTTACTGGGGATTTCAGAATGTTGATCTTCTGTTAGAATCTCGCCCGTCTATGAAAGTCCTCTCTGCCGATCTGTTGCTTCAGCTGGTGGCTGTCAAAATATTAGCAACTTCCTTGAGTAGGGCATCTGGATTAGTAGGAGGCTACTATGCACCATCTCTGTTTATTGGTGCTGCTACAGGAATGGCTTATGGGAAAATTGTTAGTTATTTGATATCTCACTCAGATCCAATATTTCATCTCTCCATCTTGGAAGTAGCTTCACCTCAAGCATATGGCCTGGTATGGACCAATCACTGTAAGCAATGACTAAGATGATAACTTTTGCAAAGTTAAGACTCACTATTATTTGTTCTTACTTGAAGTTCTCCGTCAGATTTTTAATGCTGCAAGTATTATGGGTATCTGGACAGTTATTTTCTTTTTCTGCTCTGTCTAGATACAATCCGTACTCTTTGTGCTTGTGTAATCATCTGTACTCTTTTTCAAAATTGTTTTAGTTCTTAACTATCAAGCACTTAAAGTGGACAACAACAATCACTCACAGATGCCTTTGCCTAGGATGCAGCATAATGGGGCTGAGTGGAGGCAACTGCCCCCACTAGATTTTTATACACTCATCCTTTTAACTATCTTTCAAGAAAATCAATTAATTTTCGTGAGTAGACTATATATTTGGGACTCTCATGTAGTAACCAGTATTTGCAAAGTAATTAAAAGTAGTGTCTACTTATAATTGTTTTATGTTTCTAAAGTTCTTATTCAATATTTCTTATTTTTTGGTTGTTGAATTCTTCTGGTTGCTATTTGCTAGAGTGGTTTCTGCTATACTCTTTTTTATTAGTTGTAATGCTAAATTGTATTAAATTTTAAATTTTAGTTGACATGAGCCCCTACTAGATTACATTTTTGGCTCCGTTCTGGTGCTTTAGCATTGTCTATTACCAAACTGCTTAGTGATGGAATCAAAACACTTTTGTGAATATGCAAGTCACGAAAATATTGCACACTAGTGGTCTCTCCTGTGATCGATTCAGTATTTTCTTTTACGGTTCATATTCTGGATTCATACTAGAAATAATCGCTCGCATGAAATCTTTTGATTTTAAAGATTAGATAATAGCTGCTAACATAGTCCAGTGAGAGTAAAGGATTCTTGTAGATCGTTGGTAATTGATGAAGGGCAGCTTGTTTCATCTCTTTATATATTTGAAAGTCAAGTATAAAGTAGATTTTCTCTCGATTTAAATATATTGTCAAACGTCATGCTCGTGCTGTCTGTTGCGTCTTATTACTGAAATTGATGTTATTCTTGTTGCACAAGGTCCTGGGTATTTTTTTTTTACAGAGCTTCATTTCTGCTATCTATTTGTGTTGGATGGAATATATATCTTATCATTTATTACCAAATTCATAAGTTGCTACTAGTAGCAGGTAGTTGTATGCAGAAATAGAAATCAAGTCGTTAACCTGCAGAATAAAAGAAAATTTATGTTCCATAAAGTCTATATGGATGTTGTCTTAATGAAAAGTTCATTTGACATGGGCATGCACACGCTTTCACTTCCAATTAATCATTTTATATTTTATTTAATTTCATTAGAAGACTGTATTTGGGCTACAGTTTATTCTTAGAGGATTTCCTCACAGGTTGGCATGGCTGCTACACTTGCTGGGGTGTGCCAGGTACCCCTTACTGCGGTTTTGCTTCTCTTTGAACTAACACAGGATTATCGAATTGTTCTGCCACTTTTAGCAGCTGTGGGGCTTTCATCGTGGATTACATCTGGGAAGACAAAACGGAAGGAAATTGATAATACCAAAGAATCGAAAGAAGGAAACAATATAGCAACTCTGCCTGAAACATATTCCTATAACTTTGGAGTCCAGACCTCTACTTCTTCTCCTGATCTGAGAGAATCAAATGAAAGTAGCATTTGTGAACTTGAGAGTTCACTCTGTCTGAATGATGATTCTGATGATGATAATGGTAACTTGGCAAATGAAATTCTGGTTTCACAGGCCATGAGAACAAGATATGTTGTGGTGATGATGAGCACTTCTCTAACAGAAGCAGTGTCTCTCATGCTAGAAGAGAAACAGTCTTATGCGATAATAGTTGATGACAGCAACCACCTCATTGGTCAGCTAACGCTTGGTGACATTCAGCGTTTCACTGAATTTTCAAGAGGAAAAAGTAGGAAACCTCAGGTAGATTCTTTAAGTAATAACATTTTGTTTTTCATTCTTAAACAAAGTGTTAACAGAAAAATTTGGTACAAGATATCATATAATGGACATAAAATACGTCAAGCATTCAATGTCATGGAGATAAAGAAATAAAGCATACCATGAAATATTGATCAAGTGAGGGATCCAACACCCTAAGGAACTAGACCATCTGATACATTTTCGCCATGCATGCTATTCCAAAGTATTTTAGCTATTTGGATTTCCTGCAACTCAAATGAACCTACTAGCAAAGAGGACACAACGACGAAGGAAGAAAGTAAAAAGATTGAACACTGGCAAATTTGGGAAGAACGGAGGAGACTATTTTTGTTATGGCATTAACATGTGTAGTGAACTGCTAGAAAACAAGTTTAATGGGATATCAGTTTCTTGAGCATCATATAAATATTCAGCATCCTAATTGGAAATCCTGAAAATGATAGTTAGCTGTTTAGAATTTTGGATTACAGGAGCTTAGAGTGTCTGAGCTGTGCTCCTCTAACAGCGAGAGGTGTCGTATACCAGATACGGTAACCCCAAACACGAGCCTTGGTACCGCTCAAGCTCTGATGGATAGGCATTGTATTAGTCAACTACCAGTTATCTTGGAGCATGAGGATCATGGAGGCCATCCAATTGGCCTTTTAGACAAAGAATCCATCAATCTTGCTTACAGGTATTAGCATTTTATTCTCTGTTAAGGTAGTTTTGACAATGTATTTGCTACAAGAATGATTTAAATTTAGACAAGGACCGTCTACTTCTCTTCCTTCCGGAGGGAAAAGCAAAGGGAGGTTAATCCTAGTCAAATTCAATCTTCTAGTTATATATAACTTGTAATGCAATTGACCTAAGGTTGGGCCTATGTTGTAAGGACTCGGGTGTGGATGTCTAATATCATTACGTATCTACAAATCGGACCCATTTCCATTTTTCCAAAATCTGGAATATGGGGATACGGTTAAAAATAATTTTGCAAAGTGTTTCGGTGTACGCCAAGTGTGATGGAAGCAACATAGGGTTGGCCTAGAATATTGAACTACTTAGTGGACTGTTTGAATATTGCCCTTATAGGTGTGCTGTAATGTTTTTAGACAGAATTAGTTAAAGTAACATTTTCTCTACAGAATTTTAGCCCATGTTTGATCCCCACTATTTAAAAACTCATTTTTCTCAAATTTATTTCCAATCACATATTCTCTAAATAAAATAATTTTACACGTAAATTCAAAACTTTCCCCTACTTTATAACCATACATTCTCCAAAAAATCACTATTACAAAATCCATTCTTCCAAAAAATGGGGCTCAAACAAACCTATCATCTATAGCATCACAAGATGCCGATTTCAAGACATGTTTAGATCATTTTATAAACTCAATATGATTCTATTACAGAATGCAGTATATTTTGGTTTCCAAATAGGACAAAGGCCTTGAACTAGACATCCAAGGCATTTTATAGCATTCTCAAACATATATAACTGCTTGCTCACTCGTAATTTTCATTACTTTCTGTATACAGAGCTTTTGCAATCAAGGAGGGCCTAGGCTGTTTTTTCACACCGGACAAGCTGAAGAAATAACAAGGAAGACAAGAATCTTCTGACTGCTGTAACTACATTCTCAAATGGACGAAATATTCATGAGCCTAGTCGAAGCACAAGGTTGACATAGAAGCGATGCTGAAATTGAGTAATTCCACTGCTGATTTTGGTGTACTCAGCATTTTTGCTTTTTGTAGCTGAATATCTAGGAATGATGCGAATGAAACTTGACACATCTTTCATGGTAAATACCAGAAGCAGCAAATAAAGGGATTGAAAAGGAACAAAATTCTGCCAAGGAACTATTTGGCTGTATAGACAACAGAACTCTCCCCATAAGTGAAACAAAGTTGAACTGAGGCTGCCCAACAAGCAGAAGCAAACATATTCTTTGTTCTTAAAGATTTATAGTTTGTTGTAAATACTGTGAAAAATACACCAAACTTTGATCATAAAAATTAGAAAATTCCACTTATCATTCAAAAGAGTCTAGGAAGAAGTAAGGGATATATCCTTCAATACAAGCCAAAAAGAGCGTACCATAATTTATGAAGTCAAGCGAAAAATCAAATATTGATACAATGTAACCTGGTTCATAGCTTAAACCAAAATTTTAACAACAAAGGCGAGAGATTTGATCAATGCAGGAAATCTCGCAATAACCTGGTTAACTATAAGACCTTTTATCCTGCCATCATCTGCAAGTAGCAAATGACAATTTCTCTTAATAGATCATTTTGGAAAAATGGAAATGAATATGGCAACAGAAACATTTCATGATGTAGCATGAGCAAGTAAGCAATGCACACCCACAATATTTTCTATTCACGTAGCTGTCTTCACTACTGGGATCAGAAAGCCACATAAGAATCTTAACTGAAATTACCTTGAAAATGTCACCAAACATTCCTTGCATGGGATTTCTACGGTGGACTCCATAAAACTTTTCCGCAATTTCATCTAGGAACTAAACCACGAGGGCAGGCAATAACAGAAATATTTAGTTAGCAATCAAGAAAAGCACTTATCTGCAAAATATCGAGTTATTCTCCAGCAAAAGAGAAAAGGACAAGAAGAAGAGCACTTTCAACTGTACAGTACCAAAATATAAATGAGGAAAATCCTGTGTAGGAGAGAGTGCATACCTCATGAAATACAGGTTCTCTGTCTATACTGGACTTGTATCTCTGTCTCAACATGTTAAAAAGTGGCAAAGCATCTCTCTGCAACCTGTATAAAATACGGAATTAGTTTTAAAATGATTCAGTTTTTTCTTCTTGCAAATTATATTCGCGAATAGATCTGGTACAATTTTAGAATAGTAGACAACATCTTGTTTATTCAAAAGATTTTAGCTCATAGGCTTATTTATTTCAAGAAACATTTACTCACAATATCTAAAGCAGTATGCAATATTGGCAAAACGTTATGCAGTAACTCTATACTCTTGAGCAAAAATGTCTTAATATTCATAGTTGATTGCATTTTTAACAGCTTCACTGGTCTATGAATAATAGAGAATAGTTGCCATTTCACTCTCCCACAATACTTGTAGAAGGAAGTACTTGGAAGCTTATATGGGACATGGGTGGTGGTCTTGGTATGTTACAAAATGAGAATGTAGACCCCACTAGAGTAGTTGCTAGGTGAGGAAAGGTGTCAACCCTAGATTGTCACTTGTCATGTTCCGTTCCACAGACTATAAGATCCTGAATGGACAGTGTGTCAGCTCAAGTGTCCTGTCATTGCATTTTCACTAAATTTGTTCATTCCTATTGTGAGGGTCACTAGTTTCATTCAGTTTTTCACTTTACTCCTATGATTTTGAAGGCGCGAGAGAAGTGTGTAGGTTTGCAACTGATCTGGTTCAGAATTTATGCTTTCAAGTTATTTTTACAGAGAAACTTGAAAAGTAATGTATCTGAAAAGAAGAGTAATCCATGACAACTAGGACTGGCATAGTCCCTCATGCAAAAGGAGGTTGTGTGATTGAATATTGCTCAGCTGGTCGTCCATAAGTTAAAGAAAGCAGGTGTACCATGGTATCTACCCCTCCCACAAAGAAAGGTGGTCGACAGGCTCAAGAACCAACCTTCAAATTCCAGCGAATATATAAAGCTTCCGTCTTTTTTTCATGACTCAAACTTCATTCCAGTTGATAGAAAGATTTATCTAAACTGGAAGTCATTTGACCATTAAATAACTAAGAGTTTTAACTATTGGAAATCAAGATAGTGATGATATTAACCAACGAGGTAAAAGAAAAGCTAATATGCAGTAGCAAAGCTATCTCTGAAAGCCACCAGACCAAAACAAGGGCTCAACACAACTACAAGTCCACAACTGCAGAAATCCTATCCCTTTCAGGAAAGAGGTAAAAGCAGAAACTGAGAAAATGGAAGCTCAGCATAGATGATGAACCAATGCATAGGGCAGGAGGACGAAAGTATAGCATTGTATCATCCTTTCCACACTTTGTTGATTACCCGTAGAACTAAAATTTTAGATGGCACAATCTGAATATTTTCTTTCATAGTTTGTCGTGTTGAAGATATGGAAAGTTTATTCTCCATGATATTTTCCCAATTATGTGGTTATCACACAATTTTCCTTTTAGAGTTACTTGTAGCCCCATCTATTTTGTAATAGTGACACAATTTACTTATATACAATTTATAATATTCTAATTGTTGTAAATAATATAATTATTAGCGAATGACAATTACACCCTTGCAGCCCTAATTTTAATTACTATTGTATCCCTAATTCTTCCCTATAAATATGGGACTTTGGTTCTTAATAAAACACTCAAATCTATTGACTTCCCGCTATTCTCTGCTCTTTTCTTTCTAGTTTATAATACATTATCTGCACGAAAGCTCAATTCTTTAAACTTTAGTGGAGGTAGTAATTTTTTTTAAGCATAATCATCTATCACGTATACCAAAATTAATTTGGTGACATGCGAATTTTTATATATATAACACGAATTCTGCAGATCCTTTTAATTAATTTTATATACACGGTTTTTTTTTATCAATTTACAAGCGAATTCTTCTTACGCAAATATTTATTATAATTGCGTGTATTGGTTTTTGCAATTAATGTCTTTCAATGAATGTATATCATAGTTATTCATACAACCTTATTCATAATTCATGCATCCCTATGGGTTTCTGTAATTGATGTTTCTTTAATCAAGTCTTCTTATTGGTTTATGTAATTAATGTTTCTTCAATCATGTCAGTAATTACTTATGCATCCGTACTCGATTAACGTCCATGTTTAGAATTTTCTCTTAATTCTGCCTTTAATTATGTATCGTGCATGTTTGTAATTTTTTTCCTAATTTTACCTTCATTTTGTAATGAAGATCATTTTCGTAATGCATATTTGGAAATCAATTTTTTATATATAATTTTATATCATGTCTCAAAGAATATCATATTAGTGCTTCTGGAAAAGCATAAATCTTGAAATACTAATAAGATTTAAGATGGATTGCCAAGATACCTGTTTGTTTGGTAGTGGAATACGTATACTATTCTTTAAGATTAAAAATATTTTTTGGACTCAACATTAGCAAAAATAATGGTAATACGATATCAGGTGTATCGAATATCATTGAAAGCTTCAGAAAAGCTTGTTTTATTAAATTTTATATTAATGATGCACTTTATTCTAGTAAATCCAGAAAAGATTTGCTTAATTTTAAAGATATTTGTTGCAATGGATATCACATTGAGACAATGTAGAAAGATAACATTAAATATCTTTGCATAACTTCTTTTGTATCTGGCTAAAATTAGATAAAAGAAAAACTCCATACACTCCTATCTGGCAAGTATTATACATTTATAAAAATGGTTGAATCAAATAAAATAATAAACAACTCACATAGACATCCTCTAAAGAACCGTAAATTATTTTTCACCTAATGATTATCCATGTGTAACTTATTCGCACGACAAGTTATCATTAGACCTTCGACTACAAAGGTCAATATTGAATCTCCAACTTTCTTGAAAATAATTTATGGAGATATATGTGGTCAATACACCCCCCATGTGGACCATATCGTTATTTTATGGTATTAATATATTCTTCTACATATCATAGAGATCTGTGAAACAATTATATCATAGAGATCTGTGAAACAAACCTTGACAGCAACATTTTCCAATCATTCTGAAATTATTGCAAATCATGAAGCAGACATAGAATGTGTATGGTTGAGAAACATGACCCATCATATCCAAGAATCATGAGGATTAATTTCAACAAAAGATAGTAAAACAATTTTGTATGAAGACAAGGCAGCTTGTATTGCACAACTCAAACTCAAAGGAAGCTATATCAAATGTGACACGACAAAGCATATTTCTCCAAAATTCTTTCATACATATGAGTTTCAGAAGAATGGCGACATTGATGTTCAACAAATCCGCCCAAGTAACAATATTACTGATTTATTCACAAAAGCACTGCCGATATCTACATTTAAGATAATGATTCACGAGATTGGAATGCGTCAACTCAAAGATTTTCAGTGATCAACATCAGGGGAGTAGTTGTACTCTTTTTCCTTCGCTTAAGTTTTATCTTACTAGGTTTTCCTAGCAAGATTTTAATGAGACATAATTTATTTTTAATATTCCAAAATAATTATAGTTTTTTTCCATTGAGATTTTATCAAACAAGATTTTAACTAGACAAGTATTTTGTAATGTGTCATTCAAGGAGGAGTGTAGTAAATAATATAATTATTAGTGAATGACAACTATACTCCTGCAACCCTAGTTTTTATTACCATTATGTCCCTAATAATTTCCTATAAATATAGGGCTTTGGTTCTTAATAAAACACACAAGTCTATTGACTTCTCTCTATTCTATTCTAGTCTCTTCTCTTTTCTCTCTAGTTTATAACACTAATATGGAATCACAACAAGTTTAATCCAGTCATGGTTAAATTTGCAATTGCCTCCGTTCTCCGACGAGCAGCCTCATGCCGCTCGTCCGGCTAAGTTTCACTCTCTCTTTTTTTTGGAAGTCTTTTTGTTTGCTCGTAGATTTGTTTTCCAATTTCTTCGGTCATATAAATTTCAATATGAACTTTTCGATTTTTATCTATTCTCCTCATGTCCCTTTTCTTTCCCCTCGACGCTTGTCTCTCCTGTTCAGTTTTCTCTTGGTTATGCCTGGTCAACTGCAGTGAAGGTCACACTGCCTTTGTTTAATACATACACTGTTGATATCGCTTGAATTAAATTGGAAGGGCAAATATTGAAAAATACACTCATCTCTATTCCTCTTTTCCGCCAATTATTAAACTCTGAGAATAAGGGATATTATAAATGTGGTCCAAGTCAGTCACTGAATGGGCAAGCAAATGTTTTTTGAGCCTTTTCCTCTTTTTCTGTTTTGTGATAGTCTGGTGTGACAACAATTTTGCACTTGCTGATTGTGCAGACAATTGCTTTAAAAGAATTAATTTAATTAATTATTCGGAAGAAAATCATGTTATATTTTCAATCAAATTTATTTCTGTAACAATTTCTTAGCCTACTCATGGGTCAGGATTCCGTTAGATCAGTCTTTTTCTCCTTCATATTTGAGTGAAGCATTGATACAACTCATGAATTTTCATAGCGCTACTATTAAACATGGTCCATATCCTTGAGATTTGATTATTAAAACTGTTTGAGATTCTTGGTTTGGCCTTGTTCGTTATACTTGTGGGTGTCTTTTTGAAGTTTTTGTGATGGCTTGGCTAGATTGGCGGAGGTGATTTTTCTTTTGTACCACTTTGAGTTCTTTTTCTGGCTTGGTTAGCATACAAGCAATTTTAGAATACCCTTCGACCCTTGAAAGATGGTGATTTGGTTGGATCAATTTAATTTTCAAACTCGATTTGGTTGTCACTATACCACATTGAGTTTGAGGGGATGTTGAAAATATGAAAAGATTATTCTCCATGATATTTTCCCAATTAAGTGGGATGATTTTCCTTAATAGTTGATTGTGTGATTATCACACAACCTTTCCTTTTAAATTTACTTGTAGCCCCATCTACTTTGTAAAAGTGGCACAAGTTTATTGTATACAATTTATAATATTCTTAAATTGGAATGTTAATCTCCAATTTTAGTCCTCACTACAACAAATTGAATACTGGGCTCAGTTCAAAAAGCAGCCCCATCGCTGAACTTGGCAATTTATCCAAAACTAGAAGCAAGTCAATGGCTCCAGGCTCTAATTACTGTCCGCGACATTTTACTTATACGAAAAAGTAATGGCCTGTAATCAGATAAAGGTGCGAAACAAAATCGAAGCAACTTACGTCTGTAGCAAATAATTAGTGAGCTGCATCAGTTCTGTTTGAGGAAAATCAATTTCTCCAGATTGAACTTGCTTCTTCACTTCATCCATAAGGATATTAGCATCTCTCAGATTGCCTAGAGATAAGTACCTATATAGAGAAAAAGCCAAGCATGTGAATCCTCATTCAAAATCATAACTTACAAATACTACAAACCAGAGAGATCAATTAAAATAGCAAGCAACCATAGTGGGAACATTAATTGCATCGTATGAAACGTGCAATAGAGTTTGTGATGACTGTGTAAGAGGGTTTCCATAAATAATCCAATGTTTCAAGGTTAAGTAACTTATCAGTACAAAAGCGACAGCATAAAGAATCAGTTTGGATATAAATCAAAGATACAGCAATGTCACTTGTTCAATGATTACAAAATCTGAGAAATTTAAAGAAAATGTGGGGCATAGAAAGAGCATTAACCATAACGAGTGGTTCAGAGAAAGGGAACATTTGTTAAACTGAAATTGAATACTAAACTATCAAGTTCGAAAGATATTAAGCCACTGAATTATGACATGCCAATAAATCAATCAAGGAAGACTGGTAAAACCTTCAATAACACAAGCAACTGAAGTCAGAAAAATCATAATATTCTAATTTTGACTTTTCATTCTCTGTCTAACAATTCTTTTCATCATTTGAGGGAAAAATACTCAATTCCTTTAGTATAAGATTAAAAATAATACTGTAAATATATACTGGGAAAATTTTACCCAAATTTGAGAGTCAAAGCTCTGGCTTTACTGATCAATGTATTGATTGGGTAAGTTCAGGGTCCTCAAGCATTAACAAGATTAGATCCCCTTTTCTGTTTTGTTTTTCTTTTTCCCTTCATTTTCTTCTCCTATACCATAACTGCTAAAGTACAGCTTATAATATATCTTTACATTTTCCTTCTCTCTCTCTCTCTCTCTATGTTCTTTTTTTCCATTCTATTTTCTCTCCTTTTGTCTCAGCTCTTCCAATTTTTCTGTGGAAAATGCAGGAGATTTGTATTAGTTGTTAGATGGAAACCAGATTTTTCTCTAATCAGTTTTATGATTATGCTCTGGCATTGTATACATAAATAACCATGTACTGGTGCAAACAATATACAAAAATTCCTTTCGAAATTGTGTTCCTGGTACTCTAGTCCTGTTCCCTACTAGAATTAATTTTTGATTTCTACCTAGAGCGTACGTACCAAAAGTAGTGTACTATAGTATATCATGTATTATGAGCCTGTTTGAGCCCCATTTATTTTTTTATGAAAATGCATTTTGGAATAGTATTTTGATAGAGAATGTGTAGATAAAAAATAAGGAAAAGTTTTGAAATGGATATCAAACGAGGGCTATATATACAATATCCACTAGGAATTGTGTTGGAGTTCCCACCATCACAATCTAAAGCAAAACGTCAAAGAAATCTTCACTGGACAGTCCAAAGGCAGAGCCGGAGGGACAAAAAAAATTATACTGGGCTAATACATTGAAAAAAAATTCCCTTACAAAACTAATTGGGCCTGGGGGCAGGACTGGCCCCCCTCCCTCCACCCCTGCTGGACACCACTAACACGTGCTGACAAAATCTCCAAAAGATGAAAAATAAGAGCAACGAGGAGAGGATTTTAAGATGGATACATGGCCATAACTCCAGTTTCTAACTTTTACTCTCTCAAAAAGATCAACATTAAATCCTACATAATGCCAATAAGTGTCAACATGTCACGAAACGACATTATTTATAATATTAGGTAAAAAAATCGTTCTTTAAAAAAACCTTCGGTTTACTATACGATTTAAGCCAAACAAAAGTTGTTTCCTCATGTGAACGTGTTTAATCTCCAAATGCCTAACTCCTCAATTTTGCTAACTTGGCCTAATAAATAGTGCCACGTAGGATTTAATGTTAATTTATTTGACCAAGTGGCCATTAGTGTAATGGTTAGAAACTCTAGTGACTATT
>CAIGRP010120232.1:0-18237 GCA_903798385.1 Fraxinus cuspidata
ATTGATATTTGATAGTGAGTTTAGTGAGAAAAATATGTTTTAATAGATGTGTATTTATAGGGGGAAAAAAAATAGAGGACCAAAACGGTCACTGAATTAAATTCAGTGACCGTTCTGGTCCACTGAAGTTTCAAAAAAAATTTTATTTTATTTTTAACGACGAGCCGAGCGGGCTCGTCGAGCAGATCGACGAGTCCGCTCGACGAGCGGCTCGCCAGCTCGAGCTCGGGCTCGTTTTTTACAAGCCGACGAGCGGCTCGACTCGTTTGCCATCCCTATGCGTAGCACAAGAAGTTGTTAAATTTAAAGTCCTAAAACCGTGGATAATTAATAATTTAATTGATATTTGATAGTGAGTTTAGTGAGAAAAATATGTTTTAATAGATGTGTATTTATAGGGGGAAAAAAATAGAGGACCAAAACGGTCACTGAATTAAATTCAGTGACCGTTCTGGTCCACTGAAGTTTCAAAAAAATTTTTATTTTATTTTTAACGACGAGCCGAGCGGGCTCGTCGAGCAGATCGACGAGTCCGCTCGACGAGCGGCTCGCCAACTCGAGCTCGGGCTCGTTTTTTACAAGCCGACGAGCGGCTCGACTCGTTTGCCATCCCTATGCGTAGCACAAGAAGTTGTTAAATTTAAAGTCTTAAAACCGTGGATAATTAATAATTTCCTTGGTTATGGTTATTTGTGAGATTGCATTTCTCGGGTTAAATATGCAAATGGTTCATTAACTTTATTCCATATATCAAAATTACACATAAACTCAACTTTGTATCATTTGTACATGAATTTACAAATTACATCCACAAATAAATTTACTTCAATTTGTTAAAACTAACAGAACAATCCATGTGACAAACGAGGTGTCTATGTCACAATGACGAAGTAGAGACTTGATAAGTTAATTAAGCGAATAATACATGAACTTTGCTCCTATATCAAAATCTTATATGAACTCAACTTTGTATTAAAATTTTATGTGGACTCACAAATTTGTATACATCCATTCATGAATTAATTGCCATCTCTTGAAACAAATGAAAAATTCAAGTGGCAAACGATGTGTTTAGCTAAATGACAATGACATGGCGAATGTTTGGTATTGCATAACATTTGGATGTAAAGAGGTGTAACTGCTTTGTCGTAAAGTTATAATCAGTATGAGAAGATCAATTAATTTACTTTTCACTCAAGATCACGCCTAAAAATTAGCCTCCAAGCATCTTTTTTTGGGGCCAGGCCCATACGATATGCCCACCCTCATGTTCATACATTATTGTGCATGAATTTTTCATTAGCGCGTCGTCATCCGACTCTAATACCATATTAAACTACTTGAACATAAACTTATTAATTTATCCTTTTCCGATACCGAATCCTTGTTCCCATGCATTATTTCTGTTGATTGAATTAACTTCTAAACATGCAGATAACGAGATTATAATCTGCTTATATTTTAAAAAAATCCAGCAGTAGTTAAGTTCAACCAGACATAGATACTTGCACATTTAAGACCGTGAAGATTCTGATTTGCGCACAAAACAAGACAAATTAGAAGCTATGAGAATATATGAGGGTCCCACTCTTACATTAATCTTAAACAACAGAATTGATAACTCTGTTAGGAAGTTAAGGATATGCTAATCAAGATATTAATTATGTTCTAATAATGCATCCCACTATTAAACCTTTAGCCACAAATACATTTTATCATCACGATAGAAGATATTTTATTTTATTAATCGAGTCTTAGATATTTAACATTTAAAACAATTCTTGTCATATTTCAAGTCGAGTGTAGATGTACATGCATTAAATGACATTCTTATGTTCAGATGTTGAAAATTGATAAGGTGATCATCAGTGTAAAAATTCTCATAAACTGCATTGGCGTGTTTCATAAGTGGGCTATATGTATTAAATATTGCTACGAATTAAATAAGTCTTGTTCAAAAATAATGACGTTGAGTTGCTCAATCCATTTACTTAGAATAGTTAGTTCTATTTTTCGATAGAGACATATAATTGAGCAGTAAAATGTCATCTTGATGTGATGGAAATCATCGATTCAAGTTTGATTAATTTATGCTTATATAATTCAAGAAGTTATACCACATGGAACGTTGACTCATTACATGAAATGAAATATACCACGAAAATCTTTAATTGGTAATGATTTTCCAACTTATGAATAAACAATGGATGCAAGACTTTCTACAAGAGAAAAAATAATGATAAATGATTGAAAGATCAGATGGTTTGATGAAAAAATCATGACGATCCATGCGCAAGACTTTAATATAAGATTTCCCATTAATAAATTTTACCGTAAATCAAATTAGAGAATGAAAAAAGAGAGATGAGATGATTGACTATAAGGCCATATTTTAATTTACTTTTCATTATATTATTTTATTCATTGTGCAATTATGTGATATCAATTCAAGCTTTTTGGAAAGCAAAACCAATGAACATTTTCATTAATCAAAATCATCGCGAAGTGAGTGAAAGACGAAAATGAATACAGTCGATTCAGCTTCTAAATATACATATTAGTAAATTTAATATTTATATAACAGAATTCAAAAAAAAAAAAATCATTACGAAAGTTACAAAGTTTTAAAGTAATTGGATTAAGTAAAACAATAATTTTAAGCTAATTTCATTTAAATAATGTGATTTTTCATTAGAACACTAACAAACGTAATATTTAATATACGACTCAATTTAACACTTTATGAAATAATATATTTTTATTTTTGAATTAATAAATTACCAATACTTTAATGGAATCTATACATTAATTTTAGTTAATTTATTCCTTTAAAATATTCCGACATCATTATGTAAAAAAAGTCATATCGTTTGACTAATTAAACTAGGGAAAATTTCATAACCCCCAACCAATTGTCTTTGTATATAGTTGGACCCCAATTATTTGAAGTGAATAAGTTGGTTCTCAATTGTCTTAGAAATTGCTTAATAAAGTCGTGAACAACCGAACCAACAAAGTGTCGATATTAATACTCTGGATCCATTCAGAACTTAAGTAGAATCGAACTAAATCAGTTGATTTAGGTTAAGTTCTATTTTGGTCCAGTTGAGTTTGGTACTTATAATGTGTTGGGTTTGGATTGTAGTAAGATCAAGGTAGCTGCTAGAGAAGTTTCTCATCTTCAAAAAAAAAAAATTGTATGTACTACTCGATTTACATTTAGTTCCTATTTGATTTAGCTAAAAATAAAATTTTTAGTATATTTTGATTTAAGTTTATGAAAAATATAATTGAAAAGTTGATAAAAAGTGTGGATTTCATAAAACTTGTGTTTGAAAATAAGTTTCAGGAAATGGAGCCAATCGGAAACTTTATAATATTGCTCAATAATATCTAGTGTTTTTAGATTAATCTTACCAAACATGCCAAAAAGTGGATTACAGCTGAAAAGGCATCACTAGTGAAGCAGCCAAGAAGCGACACAAGCTTTCTAATGAAAGAAAAACTGACCAATTCAAGACATATAGAAAGTAGACATTTGGACCACTTGAACAAAATAAACAATATTAATGACAGTATTAATTAACTAATTAACACTGTCTGGGGACATCAAACGTGAGACATCTACTACTTTACTTGTTAAACAGCTCATGTTGTCTAAATATTCTCAGTAAAGGACATTGTCATGCTCGTTCTTGCTTCACATTTGGAGTGCAACATAAATAGATTTTGTGTTATATCTCTTTATGCTGGAGATTCTTGTGCTAATAAGCGGTAATCTAGCAATATTCGACTAAAAGTTGACAAGATAATGTAGAATATTCTATGAGGTTAGAAAGGCGTATGAAAAATAAGGCAGTTTGGTATATTTTATCGACATTGATTAATTATCATTAGGGGGTTATATAAGTACAAATTGAGCTATTAGGTTTATAGTCAATTAAAGGTGTTTTGAAAAGTCAAAATGATATTATATGTAGTATAATTTGTAGTTAAGAGAGTAATTAGCTTAAGAAACTAATGTTATTGGACTCAACTCGTGTTTAGATTGTTAATGAAATTTGTTTGAAATTGTCTTATTAATTATAAGTTCGAACCAAGTGTTTTTTTAATTTGGAGATTGGATCAAATTTGAAAAACCTATATTATATGTTTGTTCTCTCTTTTTTTTTTTTTTTGTATGATTTCTGCACGATAATTGCACCTACTAAGTTTTTAATTTCGTCCATGGGCTTTGCTTGTCGTCTTGCTGTGACTAGAGTAGGATCGACCAGCATGCTATGCATTAAAAATGGAGACCGAACTTCTGTACCTGAAAAAAAAGAGTACTAATTCTAACAGTTCCAGCTTCTACTCTTCCTCCAATTGCTACTTGCTTGCTCAATTAGGAATGGTAATGAGCTGCACTCTTCATTCCCTGCCTTTTAGTATCCCATCCTTGCTTATCGAGAGGCAGCATGACAAGATTCCATTTGTCGACTCGTTTCCTCATTTGATTTATATTTTATATAATGTTAGTTTAAATTTAGTTATAAATGAGTATTGGAGGACCATGTTTCTTGTTTCCTCCCGGCTTAATGACCCGACTAACTTTGAATTCTTGCTCTATTAGAGTCGGGTTCACTGTGGGGATCGAGATGGGCGGAACATTTTTTTCGTCCACAATTAATATGTTCTTGCAAAGACTTAATTAATTTGTTGTTGCCGCAAAATTAACTTAATAAAATAAATAATAATTGACAAGCTTTAAGATTTATCATATCAAAAATGAATATTCTATAAAATTAATTCCCATTACTAAAAGTTAATTAAACGTGCATGAACTGAACTAAGGGATTGAAAGAATAGGTGATGAAAATCAAAATATACCAAAAAAAAAAAAAAGTTTGAATGGTAATATGTGAGCATGAATCTTATTAGGAAAAAAAATGGTTACAAAATTTGGGTTCGAACATTTCAAACTTTCTTTAAGCATTTTATAATGAAAGCTTTTATTATAGATGTGCTTAGGTGAATACAACCTTAATTTAGGGAATAAATCACTGACGGGGAGTTTAACGTTTATAACCAAGGTTATAAGAATCAAATTACATGGATTTCACAATTGGAAGAATCGCAAACTGGTCCAAAATCCAATCTTGTTACAAGTAAAATATACATAATCTAGAATTTGATAAGAGGGTATAGAAATTTATTGATATTGGATGATTGTTCATCAAGTGATATGTATACATATACAACGAATAGTTATGGAAGGGACTCAAAAGTGTCTTGTTATGTGTCATGACGTA
The DNA here is from genome assembly GCA_903798385.1 of Fraxinus cuspidata. Taxonomy (NCBI): domain Eukaryota; kingdom Viridiplantae; phylum Streptophyta; class Magnoliopsida; order Lamiales; family Oleaceae; genus Fraxinus; species Fraxinus cuspidata. Next base: position 5,292 of record CAIGRP010120232.1, read on the forward strand.
TTTTTGTTTTACTTACAGGTACTCTTGGTTACATGTAGTTTCACTAACTTCTACTTTTGTTGAGCCTAGTATCCATCATCATCAAGAATGTGATTAGTTGGTTGTTTTCTACGACAAATCTTATCGAGTTGATTGTTTTCATTAAAATTTCAACTCCCTTTCACGTGTTGTTTTTCTTTTATTCCTACTAAAATAGGTGCATGGACTTTAACTAAAAGTGGTAAGTGGAGTGAGCCAAGCTAACTCAACTCACACCTCAAGTGAGTTGTGGATACGAGTCGAGCAACAAAATACTCGCATGAGGCGCTCGTCTGCTCACATGAATTGACTCGCGAGCTAGCTCAACTAGCCCCATCAAACTCACCTAACGTGGAAGCGCGAGCTAGTTTGCATGGTAGGTCGAGCTAAGTTCGTCGATAGACAATTCGAGTGATTCGACTTAATCCTTTTAATAACCCTAAATTGAATGTTAAAAATACCAAAAAAATAAATAGAAAATAATAATAATAATGCTATGCTGGCTGGCTGACACTTATTCCAAAGTGGTTGTGCGAAACATGTTCTATAAATATTCAATAATCATCCTTGGTAACCGATTTTCTTCCTAAGTCCTCATGGGAACCCCATTTTATAAATAAAAAATGAGTTTTGCAATAATGATTTTTTGGAGAACGTGTAGGAAAAAGTAAAAATTTTTTTACGTATAAAATTATTTTATTTGGAAAAAATGAGATTTGAGACATGGCTAAAAAATGCCTCAACAAAACCAGTTAATGATTGTGTTGGTGAATTTCTTATTTGTTAATGCTCTTGCCGTTGAATTAATAAAAGAATAAAAATGCGATTCTAGTTCTACCACACACGCTTTTGACCATTTACAGAATCATATTAGATTATTGGTACGCATTCATATATTATTGAACTAATTATTTTCTCTCCACTTGAATTTGTAAAATTCAGTTTGTAGTATGTTATATTTATATCACTTACATGTGCTATGTGATCCCCTGTATAACTTGCACAAAATTAATCTCATAAGAGTTAGATTTTGCCTTTTTTTTTTCCTGAATGAGTCAGTTATTTGTGTATTGTTGAATCAATAATACTCTTAGCTTGGAAATATGCAATTTGATTAATAATTTAACATGTTTTACTGGTATAAAATGCATTGAGTGGATTGAATTTTTCACTTTTAATGTGGAAAAAAATTTGTCATCAAATTTTATTTATTTACTTATTTTTTTGGATGGCAACGGAATGGCCCTGCCCCACCCCGCCAAGGGTTGTAATCCCCCTCCCCGCCCAAATCCTACCTTATAGGGAGGCGGATTGGACAATGCAAGAATCTTCATTCCTTGTTCGATTTACTAGTTTTTTTTTCTATTTTTTAAATGTAATATCGATTTTAAAATAAAAAATTAAGCACATATTTGGTACAGATACAGATTATAATTAAAATTTTAATCTAAACCTAAATCAAAAATTAATTTGAACCATATATTTTATGGAACTCACAACTTTTTAATCACATATTTCATCAACTTCTATCAAAATCTACTAAAAATTGATTGTAATCCCCATCAAATAGGGACTAAGAGTCGGTGGTGGGGAGTTAGGGAACCAAGTTCCCGGTCCCTATCCAAGCAATGGATTTTGCCTCTGCCCGATTACCCTACTAATTGAGGAATCTTTACACAATAAAGGCCCAGGCCATGTGTGGAAATTTTCATCCTTGGTAATTGTTGTTTGCTTGTTTTGTCGAAAACGTTTATTGAAAAATTTAAGATAATAATTTCATCATCAAAAATGATATTTCTTGAATATAAAACAAACTTAAAAATTATAAATTTAATAATTTGCTAAATAATATATACTTGGAATATGAATTATATTTGTTCGAGATTGAGGCATTGGCATCTTGCTTCTTTAAGAGCTACTCACGCCCTCTAGAGAATTTGGATTAGTATATAGTGCAACACATTACACTTGATGGCTCTGGTATCTGAAAACAGTAGAACAATATCCCGATGACACTCCGACAATCAAACTAATGGAGAGTGGGATATAGAAATTAAAAGTAAAAATAAGTTAAGAAGAACAAAATAAGATAGAAGGTGGCTATATTGACGTTTCCAATAGATGATGTGGCTCGAAATATGTTCTGTATAGGTGAGTATGCTATTTAATATTACTGTGTTAACCATCAGTTCAAGTGACATTGAAATGTCCTTGATTGATAGATAATTTTAAAAGTATGTGTCTGAATCTCATTTAGGATGACGTCGCTTAAAGATACATACATAGATTAGTTGTGGTGCTATATAGCATTATTATGTTCATGTTAAAGATAATGCTATATCATAATTAGACTTCTTTTGTAACTTTACAATTGCATTAGATTTCTTGTATACATCTTTAATCATTACACTGTAGGCTTAAGATTACATTAGTTAAATTAGTTTGGAATTAGTATTGTATCCCTTTTTGCAAGGGATTCAATAAAGAGAACGAATGGTTTGCTTGACTGGAAAATTTTCCATCAAAAATGACATTTTTTTCATCCAAATTTCAATTTTTAAAGTGTTTAATTGCCATTTTTCTATGGAAAATATTTTCCAACTTTTGAAAATATTCTTAATTTTCCTTGTTTTTGAGAAAATCACATTCTTTGGGAGGGTATAGGTTTTTGTTTTCTCTCTCTCACGTACTCTTAATCATTTAATAACTTGTTCCAAATAATCGGTCATGCTTGGAATACTCTCGCTATAACATATGCCAAACCGTTACATGGTAGCATTTTTCAACTCAAATCACAACACTTCAATCTAATAAAAGGCACCCAAACTATCACTGACTACCTTCAAACCATCAAATCCACCAGCTCGTGAACCGCTGTACCTCTTTAATCGTTAGACCATCATGATAGAAAATCATACAACTGTTGCACCACCTTTGTTTGTCAACACCATTGTTCCATCTCTATAAGTTGTGCAAACACGACCTTTTGCAAACTTAATTTTGCTAACTCATCATGTTGTATAATCTTTTTTATCTGAGTTTCACGAACTTTGACTCGTCTCTATCAAGAATGTGATTGTGCTTTAAGCTACAGTTAATGATGATAGACATTGATGGTACATCTATATCAACAATAAGTGTTTTGGCAAGTAATTGTGAATAGTTTGATGAACGAATACTTAATCAAATTGAGAATCTACAACTGATAAATATTGATGAAAAATCTAGTGACTAAGAAGTGAGATTATTGATTATGCTAAGAGAGAATATGTTACAAGATTTAAAGATGAATCTTTGTTGAGAATTAGACACTCTAATTTTACAATACAGAAAGCAATTAAATCGCAGAAACAAAAATAAGCACACGAGAATATGCAAAATTTATAGATGTTCGCTTCAATTTGAATCTACTCTTTTGCGATTGCAATAATAATTCATTATGATAAAAATAAATTTATAGTAGAAAATCGAACACACTATGTTCTCTAACCTCTCCCTATTTGATGATAATATAAATCCTTAATAATGACTCGCTATTTACAAAAGTATTAAGCCAAAATAGAAATTATAAGTGTAAAATTTCTAAATATCCTCAATAAATTTTGATCCGGGAGTGCACCCATGGGATGGGACTTCCTTCCCCTCTTCCAACCCCCAACTCACTGCTCGCTCCCATGAATCTTTTGTGGAGAAAGTACAATGCAAAGAAAAGATTAATGTCTATCAACATATCGACTTACTGATATAATAAATGTCAATAATAATAACCCATCAAATCGATTTATTGTAACTCATGCATGATATGATGTGCACCATACTTCTCACTTATTCAATTTCATAATATAATGTGATAAATTGTTCACTTAATTATATCCATAAAATACACAATCAATCACACATTAAAAATATTTCAACATTCACCAGTCATGCAACCTCGACCAACAGTTTTGGAGAATTCCGAAGAACCATAACTTCATCGATAACTTATATCAAAAGAAATTTTTGAAATTATTTTAAGTTGTGATCCCAAAACATCCACATTAGCTTTCCAACCAAAAGTTTTCATCAATTCTAATATATAACCTGTACTTTATTTTTGTATTTTTCTTTTGATTCACATATGACTTTAAAGGCAATATTGATGAAGCTACCACAAAGTCTATGAATTTAGAAATGGAGAGTAATTTGAAGAAATGATTTTAAATCTTTGTGTATTAAACCCTAATCAGATTGTTTGGGAAGAGCTTACATTGATTGGAAGGTTTAGGACCTTGATGTCGGTTCTTTACCACTTTGAACTGTAGTATATTCCATAAGTTGGGTTGTTCGTCCATTGTAGTACATGAGCTCCGAACTAAAGTAATAATATTACCGAATCATCAAAACTAATTCGATATCTCTTTTTTTCATTTATATCCAGAAAATCATAGTGTGCGAACGCGCGTGTATACAGTTCTTTAGCCATTTGGAGTGCAAAATTCATGTTGTTCCCTTAAAAAACACAAGACTTGTACTTTTTTTTTTTATGACCTCATTTTCATTGTTCAGGCTGCTACCATTTCATTCGATGCTACATGAATTTCGCTTTTGAATTCTTTTTATCTAATTACTAAGATATTTTAATTTGTCAAGTTGTTTACGAACATATTATAAAGGAACAAATAAAAACCATTATTTTCCAAATATTATTTAGTTTTATAAATATTTAGGTCAATAATATTATGGGGCCCTAATAAAATATAGGTGCAATTTGCAGCTCCTAGCCAACAACACAGTCTATTTTCCTTTACCTTGGAAATCATGAAACAGTTTATAATGAAATGTAGTCTGGCCCCAACCAAGATTTCTTTTTTTTTTTAGAAAAAAAAAATAATAATAATATAACTTTGGTCAAATTTGTATCTCTATAACATAAATTGTGAGTGAGGGTGAGATTTAGATTTAAATCTAGATCCATATTTATACAAAAAAGATTTTTAGCTTTTTACATGCAGAATCAATCAACGTTGAAAACTATGAACTTGAATCAAAACATAAAATGGGGTAATCTTAATTTTTTAATATCGAGAAATTATTAAGAGGGCCGTGAAAATTCAAACTAATCTCACTTTTGCTCCACAAGGATCAAGAACAAATAAATGAGCATTCTGGTTTTGTCAAGCGAAAATATACTTTTTACCTCTTAGAAACTAATGATCCAAAGCGACAAAATTTTGAAAATTCAAGAGAAGGTCTCAGTGACGAGCCATTTTCTTTACGATAGGTGTCAAGTGTGAGATATAGTAATGTATGCAGCTGATGCATCCTAAAAGATTGGTAGAATTGAACCTTATTTTTACATCCCATGATCAATTTGATAGGCACTCACCATCTATTTTATTTTTTATTTTTTTGCTAAAATCTTTGATAACCATAATACGTGAAATTTGAAGATATTAATGATATTTAGAACGGTTATAATTTAACAACATCGTAGTCTCTGTGTGTGTATATATAGCAGAATTTTAAATAATTGGACTATTGACTTTCTGTTATAGCAGATGTAAATCTAAAAAATGTAACTATTCGGGAGGAACAGCAAAATTACAAAAAAAAAGTGATCATAATAGCATTGAAATTGATAATACAATAATTTTTTATCAATCTTTTATGTACTTTGAGTTCTAATTAACTATACCTTTGTGAATCAACTAATGAAAATATATTTTCATGAAACTAATAACAGTAGAAAATGTTTTACCCTTATTAAAGGATTGACATAATTTTTGAATGTGCTACACTCTAACTAGGAAGAAGAAAATGCTTTTTTTGACCTCAATTAAAAATATCTATTTTGAAGTTGTTTATTGTTGTTGTTTCTTTCGTCTAGATTGAAAATTTATTTATTTATTTTTCATTTCTAACGAAAGATGATATCTCAACAAGGGTTGAGATTTTCGAAGGACTTATAATCTCAATATTTGCTCATCGAAAAAAGATAAAAGTCGCGTTATAATTGAAAATTATTTAAGAAAGCACTAATCCTTATATGACCCATTTTAGTACTATTTGTGTCAGTTTCTTTTCTCGCAGAGTGTTCATAAAATGTTCTAGTTTATGTTTGACTTGCAATTGTTTTTAATTCTTGAATTATTACATTTTTAATTGGGGATTTTTCATAAATACCACTAAATTTGAAAGTACAATAAAATTTGTTATTTTTACTATTCTGCTAAAAAAATGTTACTTTTTTGGTGTGAAATGTTCAATTTATCCTGAGTTACACCTTTTTAGGAGCATTTAATGCTCATTAATGCTTGACTCCAATGTCATTAATGATATAATGTGATGATTTAATTTTTGTACTATAAACATTGAATATATATATATTATATTGGATAATATGAATTTTGTTAATAAAAAAAAAGAATTTTTTTTTTTTATTTGGAAAAGTAAGTATAAACAATTTTCTTCTATCGTTTACAAAAACTGACTTTCTAACCATCTTCTCCATTCATCAAGAAGATATTACTATTGGATTTTTCATCCATTTTGAGTGGTTAGAATATTACAAATTGTTTATACTTTTATCTTATAACTTATTACTTTTGAAATGTTAATACAACATGGTCATATTTACTTGAAATTTTCGAAATTATTATTCATTGATTTGTTTGATTTTTCAAATCTTTTGGAGTAAAAATACCAATATACCCTACAAAATATTGTGAATTATTCCATATTTAATGAAGTATTGAGCTATTTATTGGGAGGATGTTGTCATATTATAGTTGAGAATTGATTATTACCATTAATATTTTGAATAATTTCTTCTAATCAAACACAATAAATGTTTTAAAGGATTGCCTCTTTAATGATTCACCGTACAATTTTTTGGGAAGAAGATTTCGTCATTCGATAGTACAATATTGTTGAACACACTTAACGTGATAAAGAATTTGTTCCAATCACCCACATATATGCTTTCCGTCAGTCTGATAATTCAGCTGTAAAAAAATAAAAAAATTCGACGTTTAGAAATCGTCGGACTAGACATTTCAACCGTGGAACTCGATATTTTGAAATTGTCTGAATAGACATTTCAACTGTCGAATTCGACACTTGAAAACTGTCGGGAAAGACATTTCAACCGGTGATTTGACCTTTTGCTATTGTATGGATTTAATATTCGTGTGTGCCAATTTTATGCTATTAAATACCGACATATTGATTGTACAGAATTCTTATCATTGCAATATCAACTTTTCAGGTATAAAATAATCATTTGAGATTTATCGTGTCACATGGGAAAAGTTTTGTTCATGTGGATGGTGAATGGAAGTGGAAAGGGAACAAAACCACTTCCATTTTAGTTCCGAAAAGTATTACCTTAACCGGACTTGTATTACAGTTGAATGACAAACTTGGTATTCTTGATCCCCACACTCAATTGAATTGAAATTCAAAGTCCTGAACATAAAATATACCTCCGGCCGAAATACGCGAAGATAAAGACTTAAATTGGTACATATCATTTCATCAGAAAGAGGCTATATACATTACTATTTTAAAAACGGAGCCTCCAATTGTTGACATGGGGAGGGATACAAATTTTCAAAATTTTTCATTTGTCGCGGTGAATTTTAACCGAAACGTATAACATGATGAGGTCGATCAACTGTTAATATACCCGACACATTAATTTTTGATATTGGGGCTGGACCAATAGATGAGAACTTAGAAAACCCGTTACACGGTATAGAGGCTACTAATATTGTTGACTGTGACGAGCAAATATCATAACATTCCAGGAATTCGAATAGAGTCAAATGGATTATAAGTGTGAATACATCCGACCTTGCTGAAAGGCAAATATTCTTGAGCAAGAAAGAGTTGTACTCGAAAATTTGTGTAATTGCCTCGCGTGACACGTTTCAATTTTAGGTAAGTAGGTCAACCATCAAATAGCTACACATTATATGGGCGGAATGGATGTTACGTGCTTCAACAATGAAGAAGTCTGCAATCTTCATAATCCGTAAATTCATCAATGTGCACACTTGTTCCATACATTTTCGTTGTAGCTCACGTCGACATGCCACAAATTCTGTAATTGTCGAGCACATATTGGGAAGATTGGATAATCCAAACCGATCGTAAGATCCTATTGTTATTGCACGTGACATGAAACATTTGGTATCAAAATCAGTTACAGCAAAGCACGTAAGGGGAAGGTGGTTGCTTTACACATGCTACATGGTAGACCAGAGGATAGTTTTCAAAAATTATCTTATACTATTACGTCCTAGGAGAGAATAACCCGGGGATAATAACACATATTAAAGTTGATTCTTGTAACAAATTTCATTACTTTTTCCTAGCTTTTGGTGTAAGCATTCGTGGTTACATGTACTACTTGATGTTCGTTATTTGTGTTGACGATAGTCACTTGAAATATCAGTACAAAGGTACACTTCTACTGATAACTACCCAAAATGCCAACAAACAAATTTATCCCTTAACATGGGGGATCATAGATGCCGAAACAAATAAATCGTGGATGTGGTTTCTGTCGGAGTTAAAAGCTCTTATAGGTGACTTAGATGAACTCATATTTGTTTCAGATAGAAAAAACATTATTGAAAAAGCCATTAATCACTTATTTCCTTCATCTTACCATGGTTGTTGTTTGTGGCATATGGAAAAGAACTTAATCCAACGGTACAACAATACAAGTTCAATTTTTCTATTCAAGTGAGCTGCTACAACTTATCATGTTGAAGAGTTCGAAGGACTTATGAGACAGATTTTTAGGGTAAGTACAAGAACTTACGGGTACTTGGAGAGAGAAGGTTTTTCATATGGGCCATGAAAAATATTCGCTGGACAACGATATAACATCATGAAAAATAACAACGCAGAATCTTCGAAGTCAATGTTGAGACATGGTTGTTTGTTACCGATAATGTGCTGGCTAATTTCAAGTTTGACTGTTCGAAATCGAATTTCGATAAGGATTCGATGATCCAACAACAATTCCTCAAATTTCGCTCTAGCCATGGGTGCTCTATATATTGCAACTTGTTGTCGGGATGTCGATGGTGCATTTAAATGAGAACTATGTATGGTCGGGCGAGGCGTAGAAAATGCACTCCGTATGCTCTCCAAGTGTATGTTCATTGTTGTCATCTCCACTATCACCATCTCTTGACTTGTCACGATCACTCGTTTCTCTCAAATGGTCATCACCACCAGATGTCTTATCCTCCAAGCCCCTTTTTATATTCTATTCTTCATCGGATTCCTCCGTAGACAATCCATCATTTCCTTCGTTGCTCACTTGCTTGGCGTGAAAATGTGGGGCGATAATATTCCTTGCAATATCGTCCAACTCAGGCACGAGAATATCTTCAAAAGGCATGTGAGTGGAGACATATGATTGATCACGTTCCTCATCAGTTGGACGCAGCGTCACATACGTGTATAACTACAAAAACATAAATTGAATATCCATGAGAATGTATTCTATGCAATTTCCATATTGAAAGATTTAATAGATTATGATCAAATACCTCTTCATTCTTGAAGAATGTCTGATGCGTACGTGGTTGTGGTTGTTTTGTAGACGTCCAGCTAAGTAGCCTTAGAGATCAATTACCAAGCTTTTCACCAGTTTCAAGAATCACCTCAAACGCCCATATCTGTCCAAAAAATGCCATTGTTACAAGAGTTTCCATGCACATGACATTATATTTGTATTGAAATAATAATGAATACATATTCAGAAATAATTATTCATACCTGCATGGTAATAGAAAATCCATAAATTGTATAAGTGATCTCATTCTCATTCTTTGCCTTAAATTCATAAAATTTTCTTACCCAACTACTCCTAAATTCTCTTAACAAACGATTGTACCCCACTTTACCCCAATGATGGTCAGAAAATACTTCTATGAGGTCGACGATTGAAAATGTATCGATATCGATACCCACATCATTATCATGAGCATTAAATTATCCATTGGTAATTAAAGCAAGGTCGAGCTTATATCGATTAGCTCGAGGCGTCAAAGTTCGGAGAAAAGCCTTTTCCAGTTGAGTACATGAAACCTTCTCCACGAATTTGAAGTATTTGTACTTGAATCTCGTTTTTTTTCATGATTTTAGTAAACTTATCGCCTTCCGGGGGGAGACAACATTTTAATCACATTACGACCGCATACTCTTGCAGTTGAAATCTTGTTAGATGCCCTTGTACATTGAACCATAATTCATCTGCCTTAACAGTTCGAATGTCCTAAAAACTAGTTATTAGATAAATTGGGTCGAAAATTATATGTCGGTACGTTGGCCAGGAACCCAAGGCATGAGTTGTCGAAATCTTCCCACTGTCAATCATCAAAATTCTCCAATACGATTTTCAGGTACTTGAAATTGCTCCTTTGAGAAATGTAGGGGCGCAAGCGCGCATTTTCAGAAATGAGGAATTAAAAATTCATTTGTAAGAATAAGGAACAACAATAAAGCAAAAAATGTTATATTATAATAATTCATACATATTAATGCAAAACACACATGAAAAAGCAAAAAAAAAAAGTGTAATGTTTCAATGAACCAAAGTTGGACATGTGGATAAATGATTGTCAAATTGATCTGTCGTGAAGCTATCATATGTCAAGAAATAAGGTCTTTAACTATCGAGAACGATAGTTCACACTGACAAATGACTTAACTCATCTGTCAATATTTAGTCATATATCAAGAATAACTACAATGAAATGTCGATAACAACAATTCATCACGATATATTAAAAAATAGAGGATAGTTCATCTATCGAGAACGACATGTTATACCGACAGAGACTTGATCGTGACAAATTAAACAGTTTACTTACAAAATTTTAACATAGATGACAAATACAATAAGATATCGCATACGTATATAAGTTGTGGAAATCAATACTACCACGTGCACGTGCATGGTAAATAAATTAATATGAAAAAGAACATGAAGAATAATAATAAGGGGAGTCAATAGTTGAATCTCTATTAAACACATAAGAATAATCTAGTTACATGCACAAAGTAATATGAAGCATAAATGGAAGTCAAGAATATATGATATGTTGCAGTGATAGTCCAGAATGAAGGTTTTGAAAAGTCATGATAAATTTAATGATAATACCAATGGCATAGGACAATATCCCCCTAAATGACTAATTGGATCAAGTCACCAAATAAACTATATTTACAAAAACCAAACAAGCAAGAAAACAAACTTGAACCCTAATCAACCTATCATATAAGAAATCCTAAAAAATCAGGATAACTCAAAAAATTCTAAAGAATTACTTATGGCGGGCTGCTAAATTGACCACTATTGTAGACTATAAACATTGTATGCAACAAATTCGTCAACATAGTGAGGAGGCATACAAATGGCTTCTAGAGAGGAACCCGCAAGAAGGGAGTAGATCACATTTCTCAGTTCAATCGAAGAGTGACATTCTACTTAACAATCTATGTGAAGTGTTCAACAAGACGTTGCGGTCTGATAGGGAAAAGATAATTCTATCGTTGTTAACTTCACTACAATTAACCTTCATGACCAGGATTCAAAAACGTCGAGACATGATGATGAGGTATATATGACATTTGTGTCCGACGATCAGTAAGAAATTGCACAAGATTGTAGAGAAATCGCATGAATGCACATAGCACTCTTCTAGTGGTCCGAAATGGCAAGTTGAATGCAGCCTTGGGACATATGTTGTCAATCTGGAGGACAAAACTTGTGCATGCAGAGAATGGAAACTTACAAGCATACCTTGCATGCATGAAGTGGCAGTAATTAGGGAATGCAGAAATGATCTGGTAGACTTCGTTCATAACTACTACATGATAGAGACGTATATGAGGTGCTACAATAGTATCATGCATCAAATTAATGGTATATGGTTATGGCCAAATTGGATATGGTCAATATCACTCCACCATCGTGGAATGTATTGCAAAGGGCAGGAGACAGGGAAATCAGAGAAAATGAGCAGATGAAGATGTGATAGTGCATTCACATGAGAAGACCTATATTTCGAGGAAGGAACAATTGAAGATGACATGCACATTATGCGGACAGCAGGGTTACAAAAAGCGATACCACTCTAGGCCGGATGCATCGAATTTCGTGAGTAGGATCTTAATTTTGTTGAAGTTATAAATCGATTTATATAATGTAACTTTATTTTTTTGTCAACATGATTATTTTGACGATTTAGAATGAGTTGGCACACATTACGATAGAGCGGTTGACGAACGAGTTAGTAAATGTTTGATTGAGTTTATTTTTTTGGATAATGTGAATAAGATGAAAATGTTATGTATGCATTATGCAGGGTAAAATGTTGCCAGACGGGGGGCAACGAGCATCGAAGGACCACAACCTCGGGAACGAACAAACTTTCCAATTCATTCCAACCCCGATGGTGTCTCGTGAACCACGATCCAGCAGTCTGAAATCTGGTTTAGCAGCATCAATGTGCATGCAGTCGCTTTTTCTGAAAATATAGTTGCATTTTTCTACGATTTTGGTTACCTAAAAAAACTTGCACAATAGCTTGTGGNACCCCGATGGTGTCTCGTGAACCACGATCCAGCAGTCTGAAATCTGGTTTAGCAGCATCAATGTGCATGCAGTCGCTTTTTCTGAAAATATAGTTGCATTTTTCTACGATTTTGGTTACCTAAAAAAACTTGCACAATAGCTTGTGGCTATGGTTTGCTATGATAGTAACTTGTAAAGGCAGAAGAAACTTTGAAGGCACATAAGCCATCCCTTTCTCTACAGCCAATTTTGCAGAACGAAAGATCTCTGGCATTGCTATAAAATGCACAAGCAATATTTCGCATAAGCAACTACTAATGGTATTGGTAGCACTGTAAAAAAAAA
>CAIGRP010120251.1:0-10163 GCA_903798385.1 Fraxinus cuspidata
TAATTAAGGATTTTGAAAATCTGAAAATTGAGGTGCTAATGCAACCAACTCGAACAACAGCGAATCTGGTAGCATAAACACTAAAGCCTACACACATGGACAAAATAATAGAGGCCCACAAAGATGACCCATTCTTGTAGAAGATGAGGGCTACGGTCAGAACATAAAAATTGAAAGATTTTGAGATAACCAAGGATAAAGGGTTAATGTATAGAGGTTGACTCTGTGTACCTAAAGATGAAGGATTTCATAATGAGATTATGATAGAAGCTCACTCCGCCTTTATGCAACATATCCAGGTGGGACCAAAGTGTATCGAGATATACGTAGTTCACTTTGGTGGAGGAATATGGAAGGGAGAATTTTTGTATCGAAGTGCCTCATTTGTTAACAGGTTAAAGTCGAGTTTCAGAGGCCATCAAGGTTATTAAATCCAATGGATATACCGGAATGGAGATGGGAGAAAATAGCAATAGACTTTGTAGTTGGGTTCTCTAGGTCAGCAAAGGGTCATGACATCATTTGGGTGATAGTGGATCGATTGACAAAATCTGCTCACTTTCTTTCGGTTAGAGTGACTTTTAATATGAATCAATTTACACATATCTATGTTAGAGAGATATTCAGACTCCATGGAGTACCAACATGAATTGTATCAGAAAAAGACTCGAGAATTACATCATTATTTTGGAAGAGTTTATGGACAATGATGAGAACAGAGTTCACTTTTAGTACTACTTACCATTCTCAGACTGATGGGCAATTAGAACAAACCATCCAAGTTTTAGAGGATACGTTGAGAGCTTGTATATTAGATTGGGATGGAATTGGGAAATTCACTTGCTGTAAGTAGAATTTGCTTACAATAAAATTTTTCAAGCTACTATTAGGATGGCACTGTACGAGGCTTTATATGGTAGGCGGTGTTGTTCATCGATATGCTAGGATGAAGTGGGTGAAAGGAAAATGCTAAGTCCTGAACTCGATGGGAAAATAGTTGAGCCTATTGAAAAGATCAGAATGAGAATTAAGGTAGTTCAATACCGTCAGAAAAGTTACGTCGACAAAAGAAGGAATTGGCATTTGTGGTCGAGGATAAAGTTTTTCTAAAAGTGACAACAATAAAGATGTACTATGATTCAGAAAGAAAAGGGAAGTTGAGATCGAGATTTATTGGTCCATTTGAGATTCTATGAAGAGTTGGAAATGTAGCATATCACTTAGCATTGCCACCAGAATTATCAGCTGTGCAGGATGTATTTCACATCTCTATGTTGAGGAAATATCTTCATGACCCGAGTCATGTGATCAAGGGTCATTCAGTTGACTTACAGAAAGATATAACGTAAAAGGAATCACGAGCCGAGATATTAGAAATAAAGGTTCACCTGTATTATAGTTAGTAGTTACATAAGTTGTTATTCATTTAAGAGTTCTAGTTTCTATTGAATATTCGACGTCAAGAGATTAAATATTCAACTGTTGTAATTGTTAGCATAAGTATTCCAATATTGGACTGTTATCGAAGGTCAAATTATTTCGTGGATAAATGCCTCAACAAAAAAAATTCCATTTGGATATATAGGGATCAAGATGAAGTAGGTAGAACTTTTTAGCTTATCTTATTTTTTGAAAAGCCTTAATCACATTTTCAAGAGACCTCAAACATGATAGTCCTAATTACCAGAAATTTAGGGAGGTTAGTGATTGATTTAGTTCCAAATTGTAGGACTCCTAGTTGAATTGAAATTCGTCTGAATCAAGAAGGAATTTCGGCCATTTAAGAGTCCACTGTAACCAAACACAAAAACATGTTACGACTATAAGTGAAAGAAAAGGGGGGAAAAACATATTTGAGAAGAAGAGAGCAAAGGAAAATAAAGCTATTGAAATTTTTAAAACTGGTTCATTTGAAGTCCACATGTACAGTGCTCAAACCCCAAGACATATTTCAAAGGAAGTAGACTCAAAGCCCATTTTATTTCAATTCATGTTATATTTAAGCATGTATAAATTTGATTATATGTCATATGTGACTCCTTTTGGTGGCATAGTAGTGCACCAGAAATGTGAAGTTGGTGGCGTAGTAGTGTACCAAATGTTGGCATGTCACCTGATCATCGATATGCTTACTCTTTGAAAATTTGAATGACATGAATATATGCTTAAAGTATAATATATTTGGATTTAACGTGTGTGTGAGTCTATTGTGTGTTTCTATGAAATACTGAACCCCTCTAACAATTTGAGATTAAGGCGATCAATGACAGCTTGGAGGAGAGCAGCTGTGCTTTGATGTGCATTCCGAAACACATCATTTGAGTCATGATTTGTTCGAATAATTATTTAAATTTGGAATATTTTCAATTAGGATTTTTAAAAAGCTTGAAGAATGAATTGTTGATGAAATTGTTTCATGGTTGATAGAATATTTCTTATTGTGGTTTATGTAGTTCATTTGAGTTGTAACACTAGGATTTAAAAATTTTCAGTTTCTGTCCCTAAGTTTAAAAATTCACCCAGAACAAAATACTTGGAATTTTGAGGTGATTTAAGTTTGAGAAATATCTATATGAGTTATCTATTTCTCGGATTTGGAATCATAAATTTTGGATGTGTAAAACTCAAGTTATGGACGTTTCACCTAGTGCTGCCAGAATGTAACCGAGAACAAATAGATCGAATTTTGAAAATAATTTTGACCCATCTATCGATTGAATTTGTATAAGAAATTTTAACATGTAATTCTCCTATGTGTTATTATGTCTACATTTTAAATTTTGGATTTCATTTAGTTGTCGAATGAAATTCATTTCAGAATGCTTTACAAGCTGAATATCTAAATTTTCCAAAAGAAAATTTCTTTAGTTTTGTAACGGATTGTCAAAGTCTTAATGCTTCTAATCCAAGTTAATTTCCGCATTTCATGAACAATCTAGGTAGAATTTTACAAATTTAAGATCTTAGTAATGTCACAAGTCCCTAGAGCTCGGGGCATGACACTATTTCACTTCTCTTTTTAAGAGAACTAAATAAAGGGTTGAGTTCATTGGAACTCTTACCGATTGATGTACTGCTTTTTGTATGACACTTAAATCTGATTGATCCTGAAGAATATTACTGGCTGCTTTAAAGCACCATAAAAGGGAGCAAATTCATCTCAAAGACACATCGTAAAGTCAATGTGCTCATAATATGCTTTATATTCCTGTATCTTCATTTTGTTCCTATTTCTTTCATATTCCTGTTTCTTCAAGTAAGTGTTATTTCTATTGTCCAAAGGTGATAACAGTCAAAAAAGAAAAAAAGGCAATCTTGAAATGATTTTTTTTTTCAAATTTTTACTTTCTCATTTAAAAGATTTTTATTCATGACACTTGTTATCTTCTAATTTTGAATCAGAAATGGAAACATCTAGTAATCCACTTTCAAATCTGACTCGAGAAAGCTTGCGAAATTTAAAAGGTTACATTTCTCGACACAATTTATTATTGATTGATTCTTGGATTATAAAATGGTTGACAACAAGAATATAATATCTCAAGTTCAAGAATTTCAAGTGATTCTTCATGATATTCACGTGAAGGCATGTCTCTTAGTGAGTCATTACAAGTTGCTGTAATTATTGAAAATTACCATCATCGTGGAAAGATTTCAAGAAATACTTAAAACATGAACGTAAGGAGATGAAGCTTGAAATGAATGTTTTCCCATCGAGAATAGATAATAACAATCGCAAATCTAAAAGGAAAAGTTGTGCATTCATTCGAAGGAATCTAGAGCCAATTTAGTGAAATGAGGTTCCAAAACTAACAAAAAGAGGAAGTACAATGATATATGTAATTTAAAATATGTACAAACAGGAGGACGTAAAAGTACTTTATTACTTTTATCAATAATTTCACTCGATATTACTATTTGTTTTTTACTCAAAAGTGAAGATGAGACAATTGAATTGTTTAAATACTATAAATTAAAAGTTGCTAAGCAACTTTAAAAAAAAAGATTAAGGCAATAAAAAGTGATAGATGTAGTGAATATGATTCTCCATTTGAACATTTGTGTTCAAAAACATGGAGTTATTCATCAAACTACCATCCCTTACTACCTCAATTTAATGTTGATAAGTTTGGAATTACTGCAAAACTTGTGGGAAAGCTTTTTTCTATCAATTATATTCTCAACAAATTGTCTCGTTGAAAACTCACAAAATGTCGTACGAATTATAGAAAGGTCATAAACCTAACTATAAATATTAAAGGTTTGTGGAAGTTTAGTAAAAGTAGGGATTTATGAACCTGAAAATGTTAACATATGACCAAAAAGCATTGACAGTGTATTCATTGGTTATGTCTACCATATTAATGTATACAAATATTCTACATAATTGAGAGATTTTCAGTGTACATGTTAATACGATCATTGAATTTAGAGATGCTACATTTTTTAAAATATTTATTTCCTGTAACATTCAAAGTGAATCAAGTTTACTAAAAAGGCATCATGATACCATAATCAAGAGAATATGGATCAAGGATTTATAAATGATGATAAACTTGGGCATAGTAAAAGGTCAAGGAAAACCTTCTTTAGGTCTGATTTTCTAACATATTTGTTAATCTTTGATCCTCGAAGTTATAAAGAGTGTATACCTTCAATCAAGCTTCATATTGTAAAGAAGAAATTAATGATGAAACTGTTTCCACACTACAAAATCAGACAAGGGAATTAGTATGGACTCCACCAGTATTAAGTCACTGGGGTATAAATGGATTTTCAAAAGGAAAATAAAAGTAGATGAATCAGTTAATATAAAGCAAGACTTGTTGCTAAATGCTACAAGTACAAAGAAGATCTAGATTATTTTGATACGTATTAACCTATTACATGAATAACTTTCTTAGAATGCTAATAGCAATGACAACATTAAATGGTTTAGAAATATATTTAATGGATGTAAAAACGACAACCTTGAACATTGAATAGGATGAAGAAATTTATATGGAGTAACTTGAAATATTTATTTTTTGAAGACCAACAAAGAAATTATATTGACTTTTTAATCCTTTATGGGTTAAACCAAGTTCTTAAAACAGGCATATATATTTTTTTTTACGTAGATATGGTTTTAAACGATTTCAAAATTAATGAGCGTGACAAATATGTGTATCCATACTTTTCTTCATTGTGTAAACATTAATGTTTATATAACCTCATACCCATATGTTCTTTAACCATTTTTCAAGATTTAGTTTGGTTTAATGAGACATACCTAGGAAATCAGTGTTTTAAAGTTGAGGTTTCGAGTCGGAAAGGATGGTGATTTTCTCTAACGCTTCCGTTTGTATTTATCGGTCAAACAATCGTATTAACCATTTTGATTTAGAACATGATAGTGAATACAAGAGTATGATTTAAAGGTAAAGTATGTTATATTGATAGTTGAGGCATCATAAATACTTTAATTAGTGTGGTAAAATGAGTCTGGAGTATAGCGAGTTGTAATGTTCTTATTATAGAGCTACTATATACCTAATAGGTATATAATATATTGGGGTCTTAGTATACTTGCAGATCGCCCAATCTATTTGCCTGAATAGATCTTTAGAAAGATGAACTCGTGATATGTTATCAAGTATAGTTCGGGTTGTCTACATGTACAAATGAAATATATTAAAAAATGGATCGCGGATCGTCCATGTAGGCTATCAATGCTCAATCTCTATGCCCAAGTCGTCATAAGATAGATGTCTGGACTTGAATCTTGGAAACACGATAGAAAGTCGTAAGTGGTAAGATGAATTTGGGCTCTCTATAGCAGACGGTATGTAAGTTAATAGGCTGGGCATAAAGGTCGAGTTGTTGCATGGGATAGCATGGCCTGCCATAATAGATTGAAGAGAATTGTATAAAGTTGGAGATATGGAATGTGTGAAAAACGCTGAAAGTTCATACTTCTTATGTGAAAACAAACTTAAAATGGAAATGTTAACTAGAAAACTCACAAACCTTGACACTTAGATTGCAAGTACTGGACTCTTTCCTTTGTGATTGAGTTCTGGAATTTTGGAGTCATAAAAAATGCAGATTTGGAGTTGAAATTTTAAGTGATTCACCCACAGTAAGATCATAGAAAATTCTACTTTACATGGTTTTATAAACTAAAATTAATCCTTATTCACCCCATTTTTCTCAAAATTCATTTATAACTACACATTATTCCATAAAAAAGTTTTACACATAAATTCAAAATTTTTCTTATTTTGAATTACACATTTTAAAAAAAATTACTAATCAAAAATAAATTTTCTCCAAGAAATGGGGCTCAAATAGGGGCTAAGTTATGGCATGGTGCAAATTATTTCAATAGTAAATAGGTCCTACACAATTCATTTCTCTATATTTAAACATGACTTGAAAATTGTTATCCGCGTTAGGGGTTTAATTCTACTGGAATTCAAACCTTTACTGTACTTCATGACCAACGTTGAATTTTCGTGTTTTTCAAGAATTTCTTATTGTTATTAAGCCCATGTTTAGCTCCCATTTTTAAAACTCATTTTATGGCATTCACAACTTTTATCAACTTTTCAACCTCACATTTCATCAATTTAATCAAATTCTAATAAAAAAGATCTGGTTTTTCGCAAAATCAAATTGAGCCTATATGTTCATTTGTACATTTATACAATTAATTCTATTAATTCTGAAAAATGTAGCTTTAACATGGTTGTGAATTGTGAAAGCATCACAAGAGATGATCATATATCAGTCATGGGCATTTCTTGTTTTGATGCTCAGCAGGGTGAAGCAACTGATCACTTTTTTGTGGTATTTTTGTCTTCTGCAATGCAGGATGTAGTATTCATATTTATATGAACCTATATTATACGTAATGTAATGAATGATTCGTGTAATTGAAATATTCGATTTTTGGTCGTAGTAGTTGGAATTAAACTTGCTGTTTATAATGTGAAAATTGGCGTCCGTGTATTTTGAATATCCAATGATCGGTTTGTTCTTGGTACATGAGTTCATCTTTATTATTTAGCTTTACAAATTATCCCTCTCTGTTTCGCTGATTTGGTTACACTGTGAAAAGCCAAGCCCCTAATACTTTTAATCAAAATGTTGTTTCTTGACGCATCCCATCTATTGTATTCATTAATATTAGGAGTTAATGCCAAAACTTCACCAAGGCACGTATAAAAAGCCAGAAGTTAATAAGATCTCCCAACAAAATAGACACTGGAACTCGGATTTGGTCTTGTGAGCATGAATTGCATTCGTAGAAATAAAAATTAGGCAACTTTATAACACGAATTTTTTTCATCATTTTCATCTCGACCAACAAATATCACCCAATGAAATCATAAGAATATGCTAGAGGGATATTATATTCATAATGTTCAACCTATAATGATTGGGTTTAATGCATATCGAGTCGCATAAAAAAAATATCTCACGACTCGACACAACCTGAAAGCCTAACCATTAATGTATGGGTATGATTTTCTAATAAAAAAATTAAATCCCAGCCAAAGGTTCACAATCGACAAATAACTGATCGTATTTTGTTTATTACAACTCAATAAAATAGCTAATAAAAATATCTTCCCTCAGTTTTTTTCCCCCAATATGAAACTGTATTCACCCATCAGCAATTTCAATGTCTCCTACCCAAAAATAATATTATGTAGTAAATAATTTGTTGTTTATTTTAAATATTACTTAATGGTTATTACATTCTTAAAACAATTTGCTCATACTAATATTTCATCTATAAAATAGAAATAAATATTTACGACAATCAACATTAGACATAAATGTTTTCTAGAGTACAGTGAGAAGTCTTATCTTGCGCACTTGAAGAGAACCTTAATGAGCAGGATAAGCGTGCTCGCAAGAGAACAATGTTGCAACATTAGAAACTTATTCTATATTATACATTAAGAAAAGCATAAAAACAAGAACAAAACACGGTACCCATTGGATAATGAAGTCCCTACCCATATGACACGAAAAGATTGCTAACTGTAGGTTTACAATCAAATTATGGGAAAGTGCACTAACTGTAAATGAAGTGACCTACATTTCACGTGTCAAAACTAGTAAATTGAAGAAGTTTAAATCAACCTAAAACAAATGAAGAGTAAAAAATAATTCAGACTTAATTCAATCCGTAATGGTCAAATCTAACTAGCCAAAAATATTAGCTCATAAAAAATTTACAAAATGCACTGTGTGATTATGGTGCAATTACACATTACAATTTGTTATCTTGAAAATTCAACAGTCTTGCACGGCCAACAAATCTCAGCTCCTCTCCCTTCCACTTGTATGTTACATGTACTCTTGGACAAATATGTCAGATGGCTCAAAACCATAGCTCCGTCAGGGATGAGATAGTTATGATCACTCCGACGCTCAAATCAGATGCTGAATATATTTTCAAGTATGGGAGAGACACAATGGTATAAAATACGGATACCGATTATGAAGAGAGGATACCGAATTTCCAATGTGTAAATATGATGCTCACTGTTTCATTGCTAGAATATCCATATCTTTGGAAGACACCAAGTGTGAACTTTTATACCAAGAGAGAAGTAGTGTCCTTAGATATTTTATATGTGTTTTCTACGGGCCCATGGTATTGGATGAAGAAGGTGGGTCCTGCGTTGATGAGGATGCTGATAAAATGTCCTCATCTTGATGGCTTACTAGTCAAATGCGTCAATCCCTTGCTACATGCTGCCAAATTTGTCATGTATATAGAGTATTCTTATACGAGTATCTCTTGACCGAGGTGGTGTTCATAAAAGATGTTATTGATAGGAGAAGCTAACCAACTCAAAAATACAGAGAGTAAGATGTGGCACCTCACATTGGGAGTACTTTGGAGATTTGTGATATCACCTTAGAGTCACAACTTTGAGGAGGTGGCGTTACCTTTGAAGAGTTGGCCAACTACTTCGGAGGAGGTTTTCAACCACCTTGCTAGATCGTCGAACCATTTTGGAAAGACATGGGGGAGCGAGATAGAGTAGATTTGGACCTTGAATGACCTATTGCTTCGTCTTCGCTTATCTAGATGCTACATGGCCCGTCTCTTAGGATGAGGTATAACAATAGTCATTCAAGTCTAGTGTTAATATTTATATAGGATGTGAACTTTGACAAGTATAGTTATCTTGCAAGCTAGAAGCTGGCAAAACGAGGAATAAGGATGCAAAGAGAGGGCTTATGAACAACCTCCAAAATACGATGTAGTTGTAGATGTGAATAATTTGCTAATAATCTGAGATGAGGGTTAGAGAACATACCTTAATTATGAAGTGAATCACACATATATAGGAAATGTAAATGGGAATGTGGGCCTAATGGGCCGGACCCAAGCTTAGGCCCAAAAATATACGACTTGATTAAATATGTCCACAGTAATTAAATAGTCGATGCCACATAATATATGGGTGTAACAATAGTCCTCCAAGTTTGAGTCATACATTCATGTGCGGGTCGAATTTCGAAATACAAGCTATCAGTAGGTTAGTCTTACAGATTGCCTAAAAAATATAAATAGCTCCGATAAGCAATGACTTACGAACTGCCTCGAAAATAAGCTTCGGTCCCAGAGAGGTGAGGACTTACGAATTGTCTCGAAAATATAAATCGCTCCACTAAGTGAGGACTTACGAACTACCTTAGAAAATGTGTGCGAGCTTAAATAAGTGATGACTTACGAATTGCCTCGAAAGGTAGATTTTGCATATAATTTGTTGAAATTTCGATAGCATCTCATTTGTAATATGGACTAAACCAATCATGTAATACAATACATTGTATCCACAACACATATATTAAATAAATTAGGGGTCCAGTTGCCTTTCAATTACTCAAGATGATAAAGTGAAATAGTGATATTTTAAATTTTTTCCCAAGAGAAATTATGAAAAAAGCATATCATGTATCATAACAGTTCATATGCTTACACAACTTAGAGTAATAGTAGTGCTATAATGAAGAAACATGTTGATAATATAGATAAGTGACATAAGTACTCCCAGGAGTGAAAATAGTGTCACGGCATGCTAGCCATTGATGCGGCATGCGTACTTGGCAGTAATTTAATGCATACGCTAGCAGTAATAATGTAATGATAC
>CAIGRP010120271.1:0-29706 GCA_903798385.1 Fraxinus cuspidata
TATTGTATACAAATGGACCTTTTGTTGACGTGGGTAATTGGACAAGATCAAGATAAGATAGGATATAAGTACATCGTAACATAATCGTCGAGATGAAATCAAACCGGATCGTAGAGCGAAATTTAAGTAATGGCTAACATCCGATCTGCAAAGACCATGATTGAGAATTGTTCGATCGTCAAAAATTACAATAAAATACATCATTGATGTATTTGAGTTTACCATGAATCAATTGATTTTGAAGAATCACATGAGATCCATTCATATTGGTGACAAATAATCAATTTAAAAAAAACTTATTAAGGCAACCCAAGATAATGAGCTAAATATATCATGAAACGCAATCTAATATACATGTCAAGGATCATTTCAAGGCATAGATCATCTAGCACGATTATATCGTGGGAGTATATTCAAAGGGAAAGTCTTTGGACAAAAATTGCATGAGTGTACTGTTGGGAACTGAATAAATCATTCACAGCGGAAATTAAAACAATATTCAATTCTCACAAATGATCTGTATTGTGTTTAGATAGAAACTGTGATAAGAATTGTACCTTTGATGAATTCTACAAATTCATTTGCTATTTCTTGAACTCCAATTACTACGATCTGCAATATAAGCTGTTCAGTTGTACATCCTCCAATGGTGATCCACACAAAGAACAAGAATGATGACTATGTTTTCTTTTCTTGTGCTAGCAAGAATTATGAATTAATTCTCTACAATTTTCAAACCCTGACTGCCTATTAATATAAGTTCATGCGGGTTTGGACGTCTCTTAAATTTAACCCGGTCCGTTATTTTATCAATCAAATTAATTAAATTTGGTCCATGAATTAAATTAATCTAATTAATTAATTCGGGCATATTAACAAGCAACTCAATTAATTAATTATTCACCACTGTCAATTAATTAATTGGTGATTCTCATTCTTCTGATTCTCTTTTCTGTGTAATCTATTAGGTTCCCAATCACGATGCCTAACGACGTGAATTATTATTTTGATCTAATCAAAATCGATAAATTAAAACACCTCTTTTAATTTATCACAAATTCACATTCGTCGTCCCAAATGACATATAGCAATGTATCAGGGTCATACACGTGACGAGCAGTGTAACGCGATGTGATAAAACCAAATTTGTTCGTTTATCATGAAACTATAATCATTTCGCCATATGATCCGATTAATTACGAGATATGTATATGTGTCAA
This sequence comes from Fraxinus cuspidata, assembly GCA_903798385.1. Lineage (NCBI taxonomy): Eukaryota > Viridiplantae > Streptophyta > Magnoliopsida > Lamiales > Oleaceae > Fraxinus > Fraxinus cuspidata. The sequence goes on from CAIGRP010120271.1 coordinate 1,221, forward strand.
TATCAATTATAGATCATATATTCTATCACACTGTTAAGTCAATGTAAGTCGAAAACTCATTTTCGACTTAGCCAAGGATTTCATTATCAACTTAACTTAATAGAATGTAGATCATAATCTCTTACTATCTAAGAGTAATGAATCATCTATTGATCATTCACAACCTTCATATGATTCTTGACACACCCGAACGATGCTGTATTAGCGACCATTGGTAGAACAACATCCAACATCACCAGAATGTGACTGTCCTCATATTAGGCACTATAATGACCTCGAGTCAAATGATCAATTCCACTATCGAACGTTAGAGATTAACAATTGGCACTTAGATAGTTATCTATGTGGAATCTCCCAGCGGGTCTCCAATATTTTGTTCTATAACAAAACATCCATGTGTTCATTTAAGTGTCACGACACTTCAGTTTGTGAGATCAGCTACTTACTTCACAAGTAAGAAATGCCACACATGATGGTCTAACTGTAATAAAGATATTTGTATTGCATTATTACTTACGACCACGAATGATTTAAGATTCAGTCATATTACAATTTGTATCTCACAATCACAACTCCTTATGATTAATAAATTGCAAGAACTTAAATATACGAATTCTATTATTTAATATAATTCATTAAAAATGTAAAATAAATAAATAATAGATGTTGCCATAAAAATGCATTAAACATATTAAAATATTTACAACCTAAATCAATTAGGTATAGGGTATAACACTTACATGTGCAACTCCGACTATTGAATTTGTAGATACTATAAATTTGAATTTACATCTTGCGAGGGAATGAATTAACTATCAAAAAGAGCCTCGACAAATTGTCTTGTAAGTTAATTATTTAACAATAACGTGAGAGTTATTTTCAAATAAATAGTTACTGAAACTATACAACTCAAGTTTTTTTTTATTATCGTGCTCCTACAATCAATGGGCCGACATTGCATAGATAATTATAGAACCTTGGGTTTTGGATGAGGTATTTAGATAAGAGATAACTAGGTAAATTAACATTCCCTGGGAATATTTCATAATTAAGAGCTTTAGTTTTAACAATTTTAAATTTAAGAGATTATGTTTAAAATTTCAAATTTCAGAGTTTTTTTAAATTTTATTTATAAATTAATTAATTAAACATATATTTTATTAATTAAATATATTAAGGTCACAATTCCATATAATTTGATCACAAATTTCATATAATTGGTCACATATTATTAATTGGTCATAAATCACAATTTTCATGTCACGGATTATTTTACGGTCACAATTTAAAAAAAATATAAGTCACAATTTGTTCATCGATCACAAATCAAAAATTTATATGTAACAATTTATTTATGGGTCACAAATCTATCAAATTAAATAATCACATATTATTTATTGGTTACAAATCACAAATTTTATAAATTACAACTTATTTTATGGTCACAAAATATCAAATTAATTGATTATAAATTATATTTATGTCACAATTTATCAAATTATTAGTCACAAATTAGTAAATTTTTAGGTCACACAGTATTTATTGGTCACAATTTATTTATTTCATTAATCACATATTGTTTATTGAACCCACACCAACTAATTTATTGGTTACAATTAACCAAGTTATTTGTGACCACCACCAAATGCTTGTGACCACCACCACATTGTTGCAACAACCCAAACCACCATCGCCAGAACCACCAACACCACCTCCCGGCAAGAAAACCATCGTCTCGAATACCGTAGCCAACATCCCAACCCACCCACAACCATCGTACCACCACTACCACCACCCAAACACCGTACCACCACCACCACCACCACCACCAAATCCCCCACCACCTGTAGCAACACCATCACTACTTGTACCACCACCGCACCAACATCACCGCAGCGCCAGTAGCCAGCCAAAAGGGTATATCTTGCCAAGGTCCCTACGGCCCCTACCTCCACCACCACCTTCACTACTGCCACCGCCTGATCCACCACAAGTCGGCATCGGTACCATTCAAAACCACAAAAAAATAAAAAAAATCGACGAACACCACCAAAGCTTCGACGAAGCAGATCAGAGGAAACCAACCCAAAAGCCCAAAACCATAGCCGCTGCACCCCACCTCCACTCACCACACCACCACCACCGCATACACCACCGCAACACCATCGTACCACCACAGATTCACACCTTTTTATGTTAGACACAAAGATCCACGACCACCATGAAGTAGCGATGAGCTCGCTGCTTATAACGGACTCGTCATTAGCAAATGCATTTCGGTGGGCTTGGTGGCGGCGCAGTGGTTGTGGACAACGAGTTATGGAGGCGTCGCAAGCAATTTTTGGAGGGGGAGAATAGAAAGATATGGGAGAGGAAGAGAGAATGGATCGGGGGTGGAGAGAGAGATTGGGAAATATTTGATTTTTAAAATTGAAACTTAATATTTTAAATTTGAAATTGAGTCTTAAAAACTCTTGTTTTGTGTAATTTTCACTTTCTTTAGTTCAATCAAAATGACGTAAATATAAAGATGTCAATAGAGTTGGGTTGATATCGAAGATGGACTCAAGATTGAAGCCCGCTGACCAATGCGTCCCACCACAAAGCGCAAAAGTAAAGGCCTAAATAGGTGCCCTTCAGCCTTTTCCTGGCCTAATTAAGAGGGTCCAGCAAAAGATAAAGAGGGCACCAGAAATTGTATGGAAATAGATCCCACTCAGAGTCGGGGTGACAGTTTAAATCGAAAAATTCGAGTTCCGCCGTGTCACGTCCCAATTCGTTTTGTTATTTTTTTTTTTTAATAAAAATCAAAATTTATTAAAAATCATTTTAGCTCAATTTTTATGCTCCGATCCAAATTATTACTCAAGCCTTTTAACCCAATTTTTATATCCAACAGATCCTTGTCCCGTTGCCCATCCCCAATTCCACCCGTTGGCCGTTAATTTGCAATAAATATTTATTTTCTACCCTTTTGTAGCATATCTTACACTTTAGATGGTACACTTTAAACTATTCATGATATTACAAATAACCATGTTTGGTATCAATTAAAATCTAAATTTTAATTACACTTTAGATGGTACACTTTAAATTATTCATGATATTACAAATAATCATGTTTGGTATCAATTAAAATTTAAATTTAAATTTTAATTAAAATTAATAATTTATTTCAATCACATATTTTATTGGTTTCACAACTTTTCAACAAATATTTTATCAACTTCTATCAAAATCTATTAAAAATTTGATTTTGTTCTCCACATAACAGTGTCATAGTCTATTTATTACGGATAATCATAGTCTATTTAAATTTAGTGACTATTTGAGCCTCTTTTTTTTTTTTTACTAAAAATATATTTTGAAATAGTAAATTGAATGAGAATATGTGGTTAAAAAAATAAGGAAATATTTTGGGTTTAAATGTAATATTATTTTATTGAAAAATATATGATTAAAAAGAAAAGATAGAAAAATATATTTTGAAAATAATAAAAATCAAATAAGGGCTTAGATTGTACCCTTTAAACTATTCATGATATTACAATTAATCTATACCTCTATGATTAATTATCTAATTAGTTTCAAATAAATTGTATGCATTGTTACGTTTCACCACCGATATCCCATGTGGTCGACCGTTGACCCCATGTGTGCCATTGCCGAAGCCCACTAATGGACGTGTCAAAGTCCCTTGGCGAAGTAACGAGGGTCAACGCAGCCAAACTCGAAGTTCTCACATGATGGGTGACGACCTACGTTAGAAGATCTTGAATTAATGAAATCTTCTTGTAATGAATAATTAGCCTCTTTGTAATGAGTAATGTGTCGGGATTGTCAGTCTAGTGTATAGGGCAATTAACTCGTTGTCAATGTATTAAATACATAGCAGACTATGCTGTGAGGCTTTGACATGAGATGGTCACGTGGTTCCTATCCTACGGCAGCCACCTCGGCCAAGATTCCATGAATAAGCAATTCTTGTAATATTTGAAACTAATGCAACTCTTTACACTCAAAAACACATTCAGCTTTCCCTCTTGATTATTCCTTATTTATTTGCTTAAGTTGAGTTTGTTTTTACTTTGATGAAGTTGTTTGATGACTGTTTGTTTGTTTGCAATCATCTTTACTCATATTGTCGATACACGAACATTTTTGTTTCACGTCATAGAGTATATCTTACGTCCATAAAAATCATCATTTTTTGTCCGAATCTCCGATTAAAACGTGTTGAAATTTGTTTACGTGAACGCGAGTGAATCCGATATTTATTGTCCACATAGTCATTGCAAAAAAACGAGGTCAACGAGCATGGTTAATATTCATACTATGAAATTTTTTTTATAAGAAGCAAAACAAAAAAGAAAAAAAAGGGCCTTACCAAGTGTAACCTTAGTCAAGTTAATCGAGAATTTTATTAAGAAAATAAATAAAAATAAAAAAGGCTCTCCAGTGGCAAACAGCTAATGTAGTCCTCGTTCAATGCTTCCAACTGGCAGGTGCTCGCCACACGCCTCTTCTTACTCAACCCCGCACCCTCCATCTCTATGTCTATCTCTATCTTAACAAAGTAAAAGAAAACTGGGATTCTTTCATTCAGGACTCATATCCGCAATTCATAACAGTACGTATTTCTTTCTCATTTGTTATCCAATAATAACAATTATTTTTCTCAATTGTACAGAATTTGATGGGCTCTTATCATTTTTCATTTCTTTTTTCTCATTTTTTACTTTTATTTTTGTTATTTTTCTGAGATTGTTAATTGGTGTATGAAAAGTTAGAGACTGGTGGTTCATTCATTCATGTTTCCCCCCCTAATTACAGCCTGTTAGCAATTCTGCTATAGTCTACCTAGGTTTTGTCGAAAACAAACACAATTGCTTCTTGAAACTAATTTTCGATATGTTGATAGGAATACTAGGCCTCAGTTAATAAGTTAAATCTGGTTATGCGTTTATAAAGGCCTGGCACCATAATCAAGATTTGATTAGAATGATTAGTTGCTTACTTAATTTGATTGGTTGATCTTAAATTCTTAAGTTCTCCAAGAAAAGGTAAATGGGTTGTATTTACATTTACTAGTTTTTTGGATTGCAATGGGTGTCTTCGGCATTAACCTCTCGTATATCATAACCTGCAGGGTGGTAGTGAAACGGCAAAGGAATTTGGTGATTTCTCCAGTTGTTGAAAAGTCTAGCATGGCTGTGGAAACGTCAACAAACAGGCCAGTGCTTTAAAATTCCGCTCCTAGTATTTTGCAAAAGAATTGTATGTGATTAGCTCGAGTTTTCCTATCATATACTCCGGTAAATGCAAGAAATCTTACTTTTATTGAACATGCGCAAACTCTTACAGAGCCTGTGTCTTTGTTTATATCATTGGTATTCTTGAAAATTGGGAGCTATCTAGATCCTAATCCAAGAAATTACAATCCTATAATTTCTGCGACTGGAGCTTTGGAGGGATTGTGCCAAGTAATCGACCAAATCAATGTCAAAATAGTTTAAAAGGAACATAAAATCCTAGTGGGCTACATTATATCTATCATTATGCTAGTGAGGAATGACGTACAACGTGTGAAACAGCATTCTTTATAAATCGAGAGAAAATTCTACGAAAGGTACTGTGGTTATCCGAGCATATGATTTCTTTTAATTAATATCTCTTCGCAAAATGGTAAGATGTATAAGAGAATGTCTTTAAATATATAAAAATTTCATAAAATTATATATGGTACATTATACAAGATTCTAGGTTCAATATTAGGAAGAGGAAATTTTAAAATCAGGTGTAAGTTCTCTTAACATTCCAAAAGCAGAAAAGATGGGTTGGGACTTTTGAATTTGAAACCATGGAATTTGCTATGCAGAACCCTTGAATCAATGGGCCTCAGAAATTTTGGTTTGCTAGAAGAAATTTCAAAAAGCATAGCTAAACTCTTAGTGGACTTTCCAGGAGTCATTTATGTGCATTCTCTGCTAGGATTTCTCAATCTCCTTACAATAGGATACAAGAATTTTTAACAACCATGTTGGATACTTTTGTGTAAAAGAAAATGACATTGGTAATGTGAAATTCTTGTAGTCACCGGTGTTGATGCAAGATCCAATAAGTTTTACATTCGTAAAATTATGTTGCTTTTTAACTATACATGCTTTCTTGAAATGAGTTATAAATTATAAGTCACGTTTCAGCTAATTCAAACAGTTGTATCGTATTACTTGCATTCCGATCCCCCAAATTAAAAGGAAGGTGGAAGAATAAAAAAACCACCCCTACTGGGATGTAGACTGAAGTTCATATGGTTACTTGAAAATTTCTATTGGCTTTTAGATTGTTTTGTCATTGTATTATGGTCAATCCTCATATTTCAATGGTTCTGAAAAAGTACAGTGCTTTCTCTTTCTGAATTGAAAGATAAAAATATGCTATTCTTATTGATTTACAGCACGCGCACATAGTTATTCAATTTGATTTTTTACTTTCACTTTTATTTTTCGCTTTGTTGGTTTATAATATACAGTGACTGATGACGTATAGATTTTTTACACACTTTGGCCTTTCTACTTTAACTTTTTTAATAAAACTAGAAAATATTCAACTTTTGAGTTACTCTACAGAAACATTATGGTCCTGTCTGATGTCAAAACATTTCTCAACGCAGGGCTCATTCTGGCAAGAAGAATCAGGGGAAAGTTCCTAAGAGAATTTCCAAAGCTGAGAGAGAGAAAACAAAGCGTGAACATTTGAACGAACTCTTTCTTGCTTTGTCTAATGCTTTAGGTATTTTCTAGATGTTCTAATGATTCTACTTCAAATTTAACATTGCTGCCTCTAAAATTTCTTAATTAAGTTATATGGTTCCATTCACAGACCCACAGTTTCACAACGTGGAATCTGACATCAAAACTTGATATCTTAAATGACTGTTTTTACAGAAATATCTGAGCAGAGCAATGGTAAGGCCTCTGTATTGGATGAGGCAATTCGCATGGTGAAGAACACACTAGATGAGATCGACTGTCTCGGAAAAGAAAATACAGCACTGTTGTCTGAATCTCAATATGTAAGTCATTGACATTTAATATTCACATTCTGTGTTGAAACCTTTTTATGACCAACAGTGTTTAGTTTCATTCTCAGCAATTTTCATCAATGGTATTTGTGTACGCTATTACCCCTTGACTTGGGAGTATAACTGAACATGATTTAATTAATATGTTCAGAAATGAAATTTATGTCAATTCATAATGTAGCAACTGTGAGATCTATAATCCAATGGGAATATGCCCTGGTTATGCTGGGGACCCTTTGAAGAGGAAGGGAGGGGGTCGAGCGCATAAAGAAAAAAAGCAAAAAGGTAGTAGGACAGAAAAAAAAAAAACAAAGGAAAATTGACAAAGAGGATTCTACCATAGTTGACAAAATCTTGCATTTACAATTTCAGAAATCCTTTATTTTTCTAACACTAAACTAATTCTGATCTTGTAAATAGTTTGATTAAATTTTTTTTTTTTTTTTGTAGACGCTTAAAATTTAAAAATTTGTACTCTTTAAATTTTTGAACATTATTTTTATTCCTGAACATGTAAATTGTTAAATACTACTACATATATTTCTTTATCTTCGATTTTTTCCCTTCATTTTTAGGTTATAATACATTATGATTAATATATTAAGAACCTGGTACTTTCATTTTCATCGTGCAAAAGATTTTGGTAACTCCCACAAATAGTACTCTTTTTGAAGAAGTTAACATGTGATGTCGTAAATGATCCTCAGTAATACTATGTTTTGAAATCTTAAATGTCATAGAAAAGAAATCTTCTGCATGTCCCATTATGAAAGACACTGGACATGGATAGATGTAGTGTAATTTCCTAATTTTCTTAAGAAGCACAGTGCATCACAAGGTGAATGGAAAATTACAAAAAGCATAAACGAAAAGAAAATTCGGGACACTATTTTAGATCTGCTAAGGTAGTCAGGTTCTTTTAACTAGTCAGGAACTCTAAATTTAACCCAAAATAACTTTCTTTGTTGACAGGTAAGCATGGAGAAAAAGGAGCTACAAGATGAGAATTCTGCTCTGGAGACCCAAATTGGGAAACTGCAATGTGCACTCAAGGGGAAGGTTCCTGGTTCGCAGCTCGACCTAAACATAGCCCCGCCTCAATGTGAGCTTCAAGAACTGGAATCACATGTTGGTGATGACCATCATCATAGATTGGCCTGTATGGAACCGGTTGCTAATCCTTTATATCTCGTCCCCATCTGCTATCAAGAGCCTGCTAGGACAGAAATTGCAGGTAAGCCTATGCCGGTTGTAAGCAAACCACATCCTAGATATCCTAGTGCAGTAGACACATGGTCGTCTGATTTCTTGAAAACCAATCAGAGTTAGGCGTGGAATTTCGATAGGATGATAGAATGTGACAATGGAAACTGTGATCTACAGTTTTAGTCTGCTAAAAAAACACATCTTCCATCACCTTTCAGTACATACACTTGAATATTTGGTCTCTTTCCTAATGTCATAGAAATTATGAATTTTGTCGTAATTATAAGAATGGTTTAGTTAACGTTAAAGATATGTTTCTACGATGTTTTCAAAAAGTCATTGAGTTTTTAAAACTCATTTTTCTCTCAAATTCATCATCAAATCCTCATTTTAGGAGATTCACGATTTTTATTATTTTTTTAATCACACATTTTATTAAATTTCACTAAAAATTTGATTTTTAGTTGAATCAAAAGGGGCTAAGACGTTAAGTAACGAACAATTCAATTGTTTGTGAACGAAAATTAATGAATGCGAATAATCATAATTAGTGTGTGATATACTGGATGGTTCATAAACAATAATTTAAATATCATAATGAATATCTCCAAGCAATAATCACAACACTATTTACTTTATTATCTGAGTTTATTTCCAAAAATTAAGGGCCTGTTCTCTTTACCATTTTCAACCCGTTTTTTGTTTTCGATTTTCCAAAACAGCGAAAACGCGTTCTCTTTCCCATTTTCGAAAATGCATTTTCGAAAATAAGTTAAAAATTTATAAAGAAAACAGAAAACGACAAATTTTTCTTTTTGAGTGTTAAAATTTGTCGTTTTGAGTGTTTTCAGTTATAATCAAGTCAAAATTTTCAAAACTTGTTTTTTGTGTTTTCAAAACAATTTTTCAAAATGTCAAAGAGAACACATTTTCAACAATCTCAAAATGGACACTCAAAACAGAAAACTAAAAATGAATTCAAAACTCAAAACTAAAACACAAAGAGAACAGCCCCAATGAATTGACTTCCACGAACGAATAACTTTTGAAATACCGACAAAATAAAAAAACAAACGCATCTTTTCCCAGAAAAATGTGGACGTGTGCTTTGTATTATTATTAATTTTTGAGAAGATTACTTCAATTATAAAGGGATCATGCTACATGTACTATGTTTGTTTACAATGTTGGTTGATAACATCCTGCTTTACATCGTCATATTCATCCATTTTAAAAAATTATTTTCTATGTCACATGTTTGGATTTTGATAACACATTGTTGTCAATCAATGTTGTCAATCATATTTGTATACTTAAATTTATTTATTATCAAGAGGCTATATCACCTTGAGCTTCACGCTAGAGATTCATCAATTTTATCGAGATTCAACTATAAAGAGGCAATTTTGAAAGAGTTAGAAATAAGAAAAGGATCTTTGAAATCAAATTTACTTGTTCTTGTGGATATGCGAAGACATAAAAGAATATCAAATGAAGAAGAATATGAAGTACAATATATACATACATCTTCAATACAAGTTATCTCGACCTATTAAGACAAATGTAGAATTACAGAATTTGTTTACAATTTTAGGCTCCGTTTGAGCCAAATTATCTTTTCACTATCATTCTTCTATTCATTTTCAACAACATATTTTTCAATAAAATAATATTTTTCATCACATCAGTAACATTTCCTTCTTTTCCAACTACATATTTTCCATCACATCAAACCAAAAAATAAATACATTTTTGGGAAAAAAATGTGCACCAAATAGGGGCTTATATGATTTACATTTGTGCCCAGTCTAGTTAAAAAAAAAAAAACTTTAGACCAAAAGTTTTATAACATATATTTTTCACGTTCTAACCCTTGAAAGTCACTAAAATGATTTAGCCCCCATATGTCTCTCTTTTTCCTCACTTATTTTCAATTATGTAAAATATTTTGCACATAAATTTAAAATTTTTTTACTACTTTTTAACAGTACATTTTTTAAAAATCACTATTCAAAAAATTATTTTTCCCTACTCGAAACAGGACAAACATTTGCTTATTGTGCTTCTCCAACTCAAAACAATTTTTTTCTCAAAATTCTTTATGGGATTAACGAAAAGAAATTAATCATATAAAGATTTCTTCAGCTTCCACGAAGACACGTACGCCGACTGCAGCTACTTTTGGTTTGGACCACGAAACAACGCTTGTCCTAGCTGCTTTTGTCCTTTCTCTTTTTCTCTCTCTATATTCTAGTTTTTTCTTTTCTTTGAAACTGAACTAACCCTATTAATTCACTTGCATTTCATCAGAAAAAAACGTAAATCTTCTGCAATTGGAAGATGGGGGGATCTAATGCTGCAAGTTTCCTTAAGGTGCTGATCAGTAATTTTGACGTTCTTGCCGGGTATGTCTCTTTCTTTTTCCCTTTCTCGAGTGATTCTGCTTCAGTTTTACAGTTAAAGATCTATTATTTTCTATAGACTTGATGCAAGAATACATGTGATGTGAATGATACTGCGTGATTGATGATTCAGGTTCTTGATTTAGGATTTATTCTTTTCTGTGAAAGTGTTTATAAATTGATTTGCGGGAAAAATCCTGATGGGTTCTTGATTATTCGGTGAAATAAGTTCTAAATTTGTAATGATTTGTTTATTTATGGGCTTTCACTGATTTTGCTTCATGTATTTTATGTTGCAGGCCTGTAGTTAGCCTGGTTTATCCTCTGTAAGTAGGGCTTTTCTTGCAATAAACCAAGTTTAAGTACTATTCTATGATAGCGTGTTTGGTACGGTGAATTGGATGGAACCACAGTATTAAAGTTGGAAAAGAAGTTAATTTTTTTTGGTACTTCTGTCCGCAACCGTCCAGTATTTCGCACCAGACATGCTCTTATTTTGCACTCACAGATGAGTAAATACTTGATTCTGACCATACTATTTGAGAATAATTTTTAGTTTATGGTCGTGGTGTTTTAAATTTTTGGGCAGATATGCATCGATTAGGGCAATTGAGACGAAATCGCCCATTGATGATCAACAATGGCTTACTTATTGGGTTCTCTACTCTATGATTACACTTTTTGAGCTTACATTTGCCAAGCTCATTGAGTGGTGAGTTATCGCTATTTTTCCCCTTCATTTACTTATTTCCGTTATTTTTGTGTTTGGAGTGCTGTTGGTGTAGAATTCAATCCATTTAGTTACTATAGTATTTGAATGTTGGTTACGTGTTAGACTTAACCTAGTCATAAGATGTATTATTAGGATTTGAACCCGAGACCTATTTCTTCTGCAGAATCACATAATTCCAAGACCAATATACTCGTAGATGATATATCCTTTTGGTTTTTTAACAATAATTTTCCTCCATCATTGTTCATTTTTTAATTTAAAAATCAAAAGATGAGAATTAAAAGGGAATAACAGAGAAAATAATTATGTGAAGAATAGGGAAAAGAAGCGCAGGAAGGAGAAGGAAAGAAGAGGAGGAAGTGATGGGGGAAGGATTGAAAACCATGGTAAAATTAGCTTACTAGGTCCATGTGAAAGTCTGAATTTTATACTTGAAGTTGATTTATATCAGGTGCCCAATAAATGACACACAACTGGACAAGAGTTCAAATATCATAACGATCAAGTATAGTATAAATGAACCTTTAATAAAATTCAGGTCCAAACTAATGCTTTAAAACCGGGACGGGACGGGACGGGACATTGACCTGAAAAAGGTAAAGGGTCAAAAGGTCAAATCGGCGTGAAAAATAATTGAATAAATTAACACGTGTGTGAAGACCAGAGGTGGAGTTGTGATAGACTGATAGTCTTCTTTTCTTTCTTTTACTACATTTCGTACTACGGTACATTGTTTTAGGTATTTGATATTTCCCCCAACTCACCACCTTCTCTCTATCTCTCACACACTGACATACACACACATTCACACGCTAACTGAACCCACACATCTGCTGGGAACTAATTCCAGAAAATACATCCAGAAACGACAGGAGTAGCGGGAGATTTATGTTATGAGTTCCTTTTGTTAAGGGATAAATTCCACATAGATTAATTACCGAAATATAGGCCAACATATAAGGTCTTGGATTACTTTTATTAATAAAGTTGACCTTTTAACGTGGAACCCAACTCTTAATATAGTGTCAGATCTCATTAAGCTCTAACGATCAATTTGATTCGATTAAAACTAAAAAAATAAGCACACGAATTTCAAGATTGATCTGCTCAAATGAGCTATCATCCTATGGAGACTTGTTAAGGAATAAATCCCATATTGCCTAAACATAAACAGCATGTAAGGGTTAGGCGGCTATTCTTAAAAAGTTGACCTTTTAATATGAACCCAAATCTTAATACCTTGATCATTATTTTCTCTCCATTTTCTTTTAAAAAATTAAAACCTCACTGGCTGACTCTGGAAAATTGGTCCCAGGTCAACTGAACCGGCTGGTTGACCAACTTTGACGCCTATTTTTAGCTATATGGTATTTGATATATAACCAGACCTGCTCCAGGTTTTTCCAGTCGGACTGGTCGAGTCTTGATTACATTGGTCCAAGTGATAAAATGACAGTTGATCTTGAAAACAACGTAGTTCCTAGATTGAGCCCTTATTTTCAATTTTCAGTCCATCGAGTTTTGTATGACACCACCATGGATTGTTGAAACTGCACACATGCGATTAGATGTGCAAACTTTTTAAACTCGACAACTTGGAAGTGCCAATCCTTTGAATAAATAAAACTTTTATCACTTAATGCACGATGCGGTGATACAACAGGATGTAATGATGGGAGGGAAGAAGACCATCAATGGGAATATGAATAGGGATTTGAAGATTATATCTTGTGTTTTTTATGAGACATGACAGAGATATCTATGAAAGCTGATATACTTGTGTATATCTGGTTAGTAGTTACGGGTGGAACCGTACAAAGAATCAGATATGTTATTTATAAGTTTGCCTGTAATTCTCCGTTACTCCTTGGGTAGGAGTATAAAAGCGAACTTGGGATGGACTAACATTTCTGGTACTAGACTAGAAACCATGTAGTGTCAGAGTTGTGTTTTGGCATTTGGCAATTTAATTTGTAAAGCTGAAGTGTAGATGTAGTATGGTGTACCATTCACCATGAACAATCATAAGCTTTAGTTTTTGAAGAATCAGTCTGTGTTTGCTCTTTAACTTGAAAGCACATGATTTGGATTAAAAATATTGATGATAGAACGCAGAGCTATATTGTAAAATGTTTGAAGTCCATAAACATATCATATAGCAATTTTGCATCCTTCAAGTTGTATTGTAATTACTGTGTGTCTTGGACCTTTTTAAGGAAGAGTATGCTCTTTGGTTACTTCAAAAAAGGATCCTTCATTCTAGAAACTCCTAAGGTTGTAAGATTTTAAGAAAGTACCGGCTCACTGTTTCGCAAGAAAGACTGTTATAGAACACCTTAAAATTTGTAAACTTATGGAGTTTTTGGTAAGGAGTTTTTGGTGTGGAGGATAATTTTTAAGGCAACCAATGAGCATGCTCTTAATTGGTTTGGAAGATCGTTTATTAAGGCAACTGCAATGCATACTCTTCCTTAAAAATGGTCAATGGTCGAGTGTGGGAGATAACCATGGATATGAACCATTGGAGAAATAGAAAGGCACAAGAATTTTAAGTTGCCATGAAGGCTTTCTGCTAGCTAGAAGAATATGTATTGGATTTGATACCATGTTTAAAACCACGAAGGAAGGTAAGACAAGATTAAAAAAAGAAGTAAAATACCTACAAATAATCATCCTGATGAGAAAGGATCTTTTGGTGGGAATGTTTTTCATTTTGGATAAGCAAAGCATTCCATGGAGTTTATGATACATAACCCAATAATACACAAGGGAATTTCCATTTCCTTGTTTCCCCTCAAAATGAAGACACGACTTTCATTCTTCCAGCATTTTTCAGTCTTAGCCTATGTCTGGCTCATGTTTATAAACTGTTTATAAATATAAAAACACAAGCCACTTTTTATCTACACATTTCGAGGGACCCACTAGTATTACCCACTTATTCACCACTCTTTTCTATCTATTTATAATTTAAACCATTATTAACACTTCTCAAACATGCCATTAGTGTCCAGTAACAGTTTCATTATCTTTAGATACGATTTCTTCATAATGCATAAATAAAAAAGTAGTTCTTTTAAGTTTGTCTACAATATCATCACTGGAATGGATATGCCCATTATGGGGAGGTAAAGGGGGCTGGACGATGATGAGGAAAGAAGGTGCTCATCACTTGTCAATGTTAGAAGGGTCAATTACGAATTGGAGCCAAGGAAAATATGTTGATATCTGTGGTTTTGAAAGGAGTCAAGATTGTGATAGAATACATTCCTCACTGCGAATGGAATTTTTGCACTTCACATTTAATTGAAAGTGTATGTTACTTCCATTTGTTTTCTCATGCTAGCTTCATCTTCTCCATTTTTTTGGTGCATGGCATTTAAAAATTACGAGCCTCTGTTTTCTGCTGCTAATGGAATTTAGTACTTCACATTTAATTGAATGTCTAAGCTATTTTCATTTGTTTTCTCATGTTAGCTTCATCTTCTCCATTCCAGTCTGTGCCTGACATCTAAAATTTACTGGCCTCCGTTTTCTCCATGTATGCTAGGCTTCCTTTCTGGTCATATGCAAAACTGATATTCACCTGCTGGTTGGTCATACCATACTTCAGTGGCGCTGCATTTGTTTACGAGCACTATGTTAGGCCCTATCTTGTTACCCGACAAAAGAGTGTGAACATCTGGTATGTCCCACGGAAAAAAGATGAATTCAGCAAGCCAGACGACATTCTAACTGCAGCAGAGAAATACATTCAAGAGAATGGAACTGAAGCATTTGAGAAGCTTATTCACAAGGTAAGCTAGATCACTGATTTGGAATTTATTTCTTGAAGAACTTTTCAAGATAAAAGCTAACAAGATAAAAGGAAAGATTTTCGCTCTTTTTTTCTTCTTTAATCCAGTGCTGGTCTACTTCAACCATCTTGGATTATGGTTTCTTGGTGATTCAAGAATGCCAGACCTATTCTTTTGAGTTGGACTCATTTGATTTCTTTTTGTCTAGGAAAGAGAGACGACATCCAGAGCTAGCAACTACACATTTTATGACGACGACTACAGATACTGATCAATGTAAATTGTAGTGTTCTAATTGCTTCCTTGTTTGCTGGGGTCTGCTTTTGTAAAGAGGGTCTCTTCAATTTGGTGTTTTACTGTTTCAACAAGTTTGACTGTGTGTTTCAAACTACTGGTGTTCTTATGTTTACTATAATATATACCTTGTTTAATATTATGAAATAAATATGTAATTTGGTTTCTCATCTATTCTTCTACTCGAAGTCATTCAGCCTTGTTATGGTTTAAGTTTCTCTCTTACTGATAAGCTGAGTACTTGTTTTAAAAACGAGGTTGACTTTTTGAGATAGAATTCAACACTCTACATGTAAAATAATTCAAAATGTTCTAATGCGCAATTCACGATAAAAAAATATTATTTGCCTTCTCACCAAGAATGCCTCCATTTCTAAGATGCCCTTTCTCATAAATATATTGTCAATTAACACGTGGAGTAGATCTTAATCATGGAGAATGTCGTGTGTAGGAGTATAAACTATGTAGGCTTGGCACGTTTAAATCCTGTCTGAAAAAGATTATTAATCCTTAACTTTTCGAGTAAATATTTTATTTCCGACCTAAGAAAAGGACATTCATGAGTTAGCTAATCGTGTGATTAACACCCATAATATTATTTCTTTTCGGTGGATTGATTCGTCTATAATCAGATGATGTTGACTAAATTGGTTATGATTCGAATTAGGTCCAGACCATCTATCAAATTTGAAGACCAAAGGACTGTCCCATGAACAGGTCGGGCAAGTCCAACTTGCCATTACTTTTCATTGTTTTGGAAATTTAATGCAATCTAAATTGATTAGGGGACATTCAAAATTCTAAAAACTTGCGGCGTGCACGAGGAACGGAGGACAATAATATGTCTGCTACATCTAAGGCTCCCGTCTTTGCTTGCTGTCGTTAAGAATGAGCTAATGCCCGAATCGAAGTATTGAAGTATGACAAAAAAGGGAAATTGAGGCAAACTGTTGGCAAATTGCCTGAGCTGAGCAAGCGAGCTCAATGAACGGCTGGAGACTAGCTTTTCAGTCTTGTGGAGACCAGCTTATTGTACTTGGTGGGCTAAGATCTTTTCATAGAGGATACATTCTTGGGATCCCGATGACGGCCCTCCACATTGGAACTTATTGGGCCAGAAGCATTCTGGAAGTTTAGTCTATAATTGTGCAATTATGCTGCCCTGTACCCATTATAATCCATAATTGTGGGGGATTTTGATACTTCTACAGCGCCACTAGGCCCTGTACTGGCTGTACAAGTACAAGGGGCCAACTTGACTGTCCACCTGTGATAGGTTGGGGGAGACTTGGTCAATTTCAATTGTGGATAAAGATACTTGTACAAGGCTCCTGGCATTTCTTTCTGCACCATCTTTTTAGTTACTCAAAAAATACAGCTTCACAAGAGTTCATGCTGTGTTGGAGAGGAATAGATCAATAATTTGGAAGGGTTGGGTATAGATTTCAATATGGCATGGGAATTGTTAAACCTCTACTGGAATGTAAATGAAATTTGTGTTGCACACTCTTTTTCTGATACAGAATTATGCTTTATTTGCTATTAAACATTTAGAGCCTTGGTCAATAAATCTGCCAATTGTGAGTTACTGTTGACATATTCAGTGGTGATGCGCCCCTCTTGAATTTTGTCCTGAATAAGATGGCAATCAAGTTCAATATGCTTGGTCCTTTCATGGAAAACTGGGTTTGATGCAATGTAGATGGCAGCCTTATTGTCACAATGTAAAATAGCTGACTGAGAATGCACAATCTGTAAATCTCGGAGCAAATACCATATCCAAGTTAACTCGCAACATAAATTGGTCATCGCTCTAAACTCTGCTTCAGCAGAGGATCTGGAAATTTTCCCTTGTCTCTTACACTTCCAAGACATCAAGGACTTGCCAATAAATACACAATATCCTGTGACTGATCGCTTTGTGTCTGGACATGCCCCCACAATCTGAATCACAAAACCCTTCTAGCTGTATAGGCAGAGTTGCCAGGATAGAAAAGACCTTGCCCTGGTGATCTCTTAATGTATCGAAGAACCTTATATGTAGCATGATGAGGAATTCGAGGAGAGTCCATGAATTGAATGAGCAATTGCACTGGATAGGAAAGATGCACTGGATAGGAAAGATCAGGTCTAGTGATTGTTAAATAGAGTAGCCTTCCAATCAATCTTCAGTAGATCGAAGGATTAGGAAGCATTTCGCCATGATCTTTTGATAACTTCAGATTTTGGTCTAATGGAACTTTTGGCTGGTGTGGCTCCAATTTTACCAAAATCTGCTAGGATATCTGGTGCATACTTTCTTTGCAGATGTGAGTACAACGGTCTGATCTGGCCACTTCAAGGCCAAGGAAATACTTCAGCTTCCTAAGGTCTTTAATTCTGAACTTATCATGAAAGGAAGACTTTAAACTGTTAACAGTGTCCAAACAGTCACTTGCAACAAATATATCATCTACATTAACGAGTATTGCTGTGAAAGAATGTGAAGCAGATTTTGTGAATAAGATGTAATCAGCTTTAGAATGTGTAAAACCTTGGCCTATGATGAAATTGGAGAGCTTAGAATACCATTGACATGAAACTTGCTTGAGGCCATACAATCTTTTGCGTAATCTGTACATTTTTCTGCCATTACCTAAGCCATTGAAAGCCGGATAGCCAGGAGGCAGCTCCATGTACACTCCCTCATCTAAGTCCCCATGTAGAAAAGCGTTGTTAACATCAAATTGGCATAAATGCCAATCTTTAATAGCTGCAATGGCCAACGAAGTCCGAACTGTCACAAGTTTAGCTACCGGTGAGAGTGTCTCATGGTAATCCAAACTGTGCTGCTGTGTATACTCCTTTGCCACTAATCTGGCTTTGTATCTTTCAATGGTTCCATCAGCATGAAATTTAATTCTATAAACCCATTTACACCCTATAGCCTCTTTACGGGGTGGCCAGTCAACAATTACCCAAGTTTCATTTAACTCAAGAGCATCAATCTCCGCTTTCATGGCACTACACCATTCGGGTGATTGTATGGCTTCTTCAAAGGATTTAGGTTCTGTATGTGCAGTGATGGAAACAACAAAGGCTTTATGTGGAGATGAAAGTTTATGGTAAGAGACAGTAGAATTTGAGGGAAAGGATTTACCTGAAGGAGGTGTGACCTGCTGCTTGTTCAAGTCCTGGGAATGGGGAGGTGAGCTTGCCTGTTGACAAACAAAATCCTGCAAATGAGAAGGTAACTTCTTGATTCTGGTGGATCTGCACAAAGCAGGAAGTTCTGGTGCATATTGTGGTTCTATGGTTGGTGGAGAAGTATTCAGAGATGAGGGAGGTTCTTGGACTGATGAATCTGATTCGTGGTTTTCCATTGTAATGTTATGAGAAGGTAAAGGAGCTGGTAAATTTGTATTCTCATCAACATATGTGTTGTTGGAATCTGTAACTTCAAAGATAGGTTGAGAAATGTTTGGAGAGGATTTGATGTAATGGTAGGAAGTTCCTTGTAAGGAAAAACATTTTCATAAAAAAGGACATTTCGAGAGATGAAAATCCTGTTTGTTTCTAACTCAAGGAGTTTGTACCCTTTGATGCCAAAAGGGTATCCAAGAAAAATACACCGATGAGCCCTAGGATCAAATTTGTGCCTACCATGAACAAGAGTTGTAGCAAAAGCCAAGCATCCAAAAACTTTAAGACGAGAATATGAAGGTTGAGTTTGAAACAGCAATTCAAATGGGGTTTTGTGATTAAGAAGAGGAGAGGGAGTTCTATTTATAAGATAAACAGCAGTAAGAACACAATCACTCCAAAACTTTAGTGGAACTCCACTCTGAAATTTGAGAGCTTTGGCAATATTTAAAATATGTTGGTGCTTGGTTTCAACGATGGCATTTCGATGTGGTGTCTCCACAAGATTTTTTGATGTATGATGCCCTTTCTTATGTTAAATTCAGCACCATTGTCACTAAGATTTTTTTAGTGTCATATTGTGTCTCAATCATGTTGCAGAAGGTTTGAACAGCATTTGAAGCACCGGATTTTTGTTTCAAAAGATAAACCCAAGTACATCGGCTATAATCACAGACGATTGTCAAAAAATATTTGGAATCATCATGACTAATTTCATTACCTGGTCCCCATAAATCACAATGCACAAGATCAAAAAATTTTCGTGACTAATGTTGACTTGAAGGGAAGGGAACTTTATGTAATTTTGCTAGAGGACAAACAAGACATGGTTTCTTATCTGTAACAGATTTCGAACTAGAGGTATGACCAGGTAAATGAAAATTGGGATATGATGAGTGACCTAATCTATAGTGCCATAAATCAAATTCTCTGAAATGGTTGATGATTGAAGCAGCAACAGGAAGTTTAGTAGTAATGGGGGTGAGAGTGTCTGTCAAAGCTGAAGGAGACACTTTCTTTTGTAGTAAACTGTAAACGGTACAGTCCATGCCGCACCTCACCCATTCCAGTTGTTGTCCAAGTCAAAAGGTCCTGGACGAAACAAGTTTCAGAGAAGAAAATTAGGTAACAATTCAAACTCTATGCCATCTTCCTAGCTGAAATGAGATCAAAAGAAAATGAACACATAGCACATTTTCAAGGATAATGGAATTTGTGAATTTAACAGTACCAATGTGGCTAACCGAAACTATATCTCCATTGGGTAAAGTTACTGAATATGAAACCGGTGTTGGATTTGAAGTAAAAAAGGAGGTGGAAGAGATCATATGATCTGTTGCCCCTGTATCTAATATCCAAGTAGTAGTAACAATATCATGATATTTAGTATTATATGCTGATGAACCAAGAGAAATACCAGAAACTTTTGGTATAGCAGTAATAGCAACATCAGTGGAAGAGGTAACAATAGTTTGGACATTATTGGCTGCGGTTGGATTGAGTTTTTGGTGATGTTGTGGTTTAAGTAGTGCCATCAGCTAAGAATATTGCTCCGGTGTCAAGTAAATTTGTGGATTATCATTGACCTGCTCCTGATTATGAGGCATGAGAGTAGTAACTTGGTTGACAGAAGATGTAGCAGGTTTGTTTTTCCCTTCAAATTTGTGTCCTGGAGGATATCCATGCAATTTGTAGCACCTGTCTGTTGAGTGTCCAGGCATTTGATAGTGGGAACAAGGTGGCTTGTTGGGGTTAACTTTGTAATCTTACAAAAACTGCTGTAATACTTTTCGTTCTTTTGATTTCCCTGATATGATTTTCCTACATTGAAATTCCCTTTTGCTAACATTGCCATAGTGTCATTAGGTGGACCGCCAAAACAAATCTGCCGCCTCTTTTCTTCTTGTTGGATAAGGGCCTACACTTCATTCAAA
The DNA here is from genome assembly GCA_903798385.1 of Fraxinus cuspidata. NCBI lineage: Eukaryota > Viridiplantae > Streptophyta > Magnoliopsida > Lamiales > Oleaceae > Fraxinus > Fraxinus cuspidata. The sequence continues at coordinate 22,073 of CAIGRP010120271.1, forward strand.
CTTGGGAATGGTTTAATCAGAAGACTTTGTGCCTTTTAACCTTTGTAAGAATCATTAAGCCCCATCAAGAATTTCATAACCCAGTCTCTTTGTTGGTTATTTATCACACCTTTCAATCCTCCACAAGAACTAGGGATAGATTCATAATTTATCAATTCATCTAAAAATGTTTTCAGTTTTGAAAAATCCACACACTATCCTGAATCTGCATCAAATTAGCAATGTTCTGTTTGATCTCAAAGACCCTTGGTGCATTCTGCTGGTCAAAACTTTGCTCATGTTGCTTCCATAATTGATGGGCTGTATCAGCACATAGAGTGATGCACTTGATATCAGGTGCCATGGTGTTTTGTAGTCAAGTAATGACTATGTCATTACATCGAAGCCAATGCTCCACGAGAGGACTGTCTGCAGCAGTGGGCTCATGGATGCTTCCATCGATAAAACCAAGCTTGTTCTTGACTTGGAGTGCTCGCTTCATGGATCTTGCTCAGGAGTGATAATTGTTTGAGTCCAGTACATGAGAAACAAGCAAGGACTCAGAATTATCATTTGCGTCAATGTAGAAGAGACTATTTGGGTGTGAGGGATTGGAATTTGTGTTTCTGGTTTGAGTGGCATTGAATTCGTCTGAATCATTTGAATCAGCCATTGTTGGCTCTGATACCATATCAGAAAATTTAATATGAAGAAAGTATTTTGTACAATGACTTTGTTATTTGTAAAGGAGAAAGAATTTGCTCTAACTAATTCTGTACAAGTTGGTATATGCTTAAGATCATCTTCAAAACTCCTTAAGATCGCATCTTAAAAACTCCTTATCTGCTTCGATCTTCTGTGAAATCTAAAGAAGAGAAGCCAATAGTTGCTGATTCTGCAAACTCCTCTGTCTCCAAAAGGTCTCTCTCTTTCTTTCTCTATTCGTGCATGTGTGCGTGAATTGCTCAATGTTATTATTCTTGTACGAGTTTGGAATATAGTGTTCAGGATTTAACTTTCTTTACTTCAAATCACTCTTGCAAATCTCTGTTTTAAAGTAATTTGGGGTTTTCATATGGCTATTAATGTGGGATTCAACTATAGAATAATTATTGAGAGTATAGAATTATCACATTTTTTTGGGTGATTTTTGCTTTATTTATTGTGATCAACTGTGTGTTTCTGAATTAAAGAAACGGATTGTTAATGTGTGATTCAACTATAGAATAACTGATGAGAGTAATGAATTATCAGATTTTTTGAGCGATTTTTGCTTTATATACTGTCATTAATTACGTGTTTCTCAATTGAAGAAATGGATTGTTAATTCAGTGGATTGCTATCCCTTCCACTTTTAAGCACTGAATTTCAATTAGGATTCAATGAATATTCTTTCCATGTTAAGAACCTGGAGATATAATCACTCTGAACTACCATAAACAAATATTTGGCCTATTGTAAGATAAAATAACAAATTTAATTAAATTAGATACATAATCTTTATTGATAAATTTCTTTGAAATTATCCACGTTTGAACAATATATTTACTTAATGCTGTTTTTCGGTTCTCAGAAAATCATTAAACAACAGAACAATGTCTGGGAAACAAATAGAAAAATAGGCTCTATATCAAGTAATGCATGATTTCAAGAAAAGAATGTCATGTGAATTATCAAAGGCAGCCAATAACTATTTGTTTTTTCTGCACTTTCTGAATTGCATTTATGCTCTTAGATTTGTTTGCATAAGTTTGATCTCATTGATTTGGACTTCAATTATTGATTTAGGAGTGCTGACCTTCTCCTTTTGAGTTTTAAAAAAATGTCCCAAGCCTCTGCAGAAAATGAGGGACGAGCTTAAATCCTACGTATCTCAGTATGACCTTTCTGAACTTGGAGAATCCGTGAAAGAGCTGTTTTGAGAGCTATAAGATATCAGAGAACTTTGAGCAGTTGTAAGTCTCCAACACTGATTCTGATCTGCCTGAAGAAGGAAAACAATTATCTGATGATAATGTTCACAGCTCTACTTCTTCAATAACTGATGCTGAGAAGCTGAAGCCAAATCTACCGGATATAGATGCTGATGAAATTCATAAAGTCCAAGAATCAAACAAAGAAACTAGTAAGAAGAATGAAGCTGTAAGTAAGATTAAAAAATCACTGTACAATGATGTGACAAACTCAAAATCTGCTTCAGAAGTTCGGGTTCGTGATAGTACCCAAACGAATCCTAAGAAACCAACGAAGCAAGAACTAGATAAATATCAGAATAAGGTGAAGAAGCAGGGAAAGAAATGACAACTTAGATACTTCTCACACTACATTTGTATCTCCTTTTCTAAAGATGTTTCAAAACAATGACAACATAGATACTTATTTATTTTCTTTAGTCTTCCAGGTTGCACTTCCGCCTGTTCTCTCTCTCTTCCTAACTCAAATGGGGGATTCAAGGGAGATACACGAAAATGAAAAAAAGAAAATGGGAGTCATCTTTCAATTTAAAAGTGAACCTAATCGTTCAAAAAAATTGAAGCAGTTTTTTTTTTTTCAATAATTATTCCTAACATTCTAGTTGTAGGCTTTTGTATCAACTGTTTCATTCATTATTGCAGGTCCTATTCCCTCTTCACCGGAGAAGACACTTCAAGAGAAAAAAGAAAACCTTGTACGATTCTATAAATAATTCTTTTATAATCATTACTTCATGATCTGCAAGTCAAATTTTCTCTCTTTTTATCATTCCTCTTTCACTGTTCCTTAAATTTTGCATCTTTCATTTATGTAGGCTGATCCCCAGATGGATATCAGTGCAAGAGATGTCAAACACCACTCAAGCATGCTGCAAAAAATTGTAGCCTTGTTTGGCTTGCCATTTTTCATTAGGATTTCTCTTTTATTTATTTATTTTTATAGAATACTGAATGTTCTAAGGTGGATATTCGTTAGGTGGGATTTGTGAATTTTGTAATTTTCTCGTGTTCATGAATTATGTTGAGGAATGCGACCGATTTGTCTATTTCCATTCAATTGTGTTGACAAAGATTAAGTCCTTGTTTGAGTCCCATTTTCCCATTAAAATGCATTTTAAACAGTGATTTGACCTCATTTCAATCACATTTTTCAATAAAAGAATATCTCACGTAAATCCAACATTTTTTCTTATTTTTTAACTATATATTTTTCATCATAACACTATTACAAAATGCATTTTTTGAATAAAAATAAAAATAAAATAGGACTCAAACAACCCCTAAGTGTTTATAAATAGTTATAAATGAATAATACTTATGAATCTCATGAAATGCGTGGATAAAAAATAATTTCACGGATCATAAACATTAACCAAATATGATAGCCAAAAGACTGCTGTGTTAACTTCATTAGAATGCAATGGATAGTTTCTTAGTGGGTTACTCTGACAATATTTTTTTTAAAAAAAAGTTGTTAAAATTTTATGCATTGTGTACAAAACATGCCCGATGGATTACTGGCTTGATACACAACAGTCTTCTTAAGCAAATCGTGTCACAGACTTCATTAGCAATGCATGCATTGGAGAATTGCAACTTATTTGAAACCATAACATGCTAAAAGAAACACTTTGTTCCCTGAAACTATTTTACTTGTGATTCTAATGCAAATCAATGTAGCATTTCTAATTCACATTACATGATACTGAGTTTTAAAGATACAAAAGTTAACACAAGCACTATCTAAGGGACAAATTTTACGGAATTAAGTTTTGGAACTCTGAATTATTTCTCTGACTGTAGCTATGCACTTGGGAGTCAATCTGCAGTCCAGCTTTGCTCCACAATCTCCCGTACTTTTCGATTGTACTCTCGCTTATTCTCACTTAACAACCGAGCAGCTTCAGAATTTGCAGGAGAATCTGGGTTCGGATCAGATAATAACGACTGCATCAATGTCAAAATGCTTTATTGGCTTAAAAATCTTACTTAACTGATGAGCAATAAACTATCAAAATAAAAGCATCAAGGAATGAAACCAATGAGGTTCTAATATTGTGGAGTGATTTATACTCGATAGGTGGAGAAAGTAAACAATATGGCTTATCATAGATGATATGTATTTAATTCAGTATTGATATCGTTCTCTGAGCTTCCCATTCCCTATGATTTGCTAGCAAACTGAAAAGGAAATGTTTACATTACAACATGTTCCCGATAGAACAAATTTTACCTTCTCCAAAACAGTCGTCCAAAATTTGACTATGAAACTGAATCCAATTCACCACCACAAAGTCCACCTCAAAAATTTAACAGAATTAACTCATTATGAAACTCAATCCAACTAATATGATTAGGAAAGAGGTGTTCTACAAACTATTCTCCTTTAAACCATAAGGATAAGAGAATCAAAGAAAATATCATTCACATTGGAAGGTCATATCATGAAATAATTAGTTCAATTGCAACAAATGTAAAAATTCACGCCATCTTAAAGAAATAGTGCAACTTTATAAGGTCACACTGCCAAAAACAATAATTTCTTGAAACTACATTTCTTATTTGTTAAAAAGTCATATAATCTTTCAAACGCCAAAGTTGCTAACTTGGCATTTTCTTTGGCAGTGCACTAGACTTAAGGCAGATATCACATGCTAAATTCAGCCATTGTAATATACCTGGACAGATGTGAGTATAGCCGCAACATCATATATTGGACTCCACTGATTCTGAAGGATGTCAAGACAAATACTTCCATCCGTATAAACTGATCGAATCCAAAAAATAATTTGAAGCCAAGGTCACGTTACATTCATGTTTAAGAGTAAATTCAACTTTTAATCAGAAATTGGAAGCATCTTCATCTTACTGTTTGGATGGAACATCCGAGAGACAAATCTCACTGTTGGTGGCTTGTTGGGGTAATCTTCACTGAATTGAAGTGTTAACTTGAACGTACCTGACATGCTCAAAGAATATGTTGAAACAACTATAGTTAACAAGTACATATACTAGTACTTGAAAAGAATATGTGATTCTATCAATTAGATCTTTTCAATTATTATTATTATTATTTATTTTAAGGGACAAGATATTATATTTTGCAGCGTATAACTTACAGCTTGATAAAAATATATAAAACCAAACTAGATAATATCAGATTCTACCTGGCCAAAGTTAAATGTCCGTGTGCTTTTTTCCCTAGTTTCCAATTCTTTACAGAGAGGATTTCAAAAGCCAAAGTGCTCTGAAAAAGCCAGGTTGAATTACTTATACAAAGGGTCCTGTAAGAGTCTAGGCTGTGACTCCATCCCAGTGTGGCTGATAAATCCATCGATAATGCTAGAGGTACATTCATTCCCTTACATCATTGTTTACATCCCCTTTGTTTTCAAAAAATTGTGGGCGGGAATATTTTTTTTTAAAAACTGTCCAATGATGTATTGCCATGTGGCACAATGTAAATAATGATGTAAAAGATGGTGTACATGTAGCATAATTGGGAGGCAGAATTTGGTTTCATTTTCCTCAAGGCCCGGAAATGTAAAGCCAAAAATAATCATGACTTTTAAACCCTGTCCACCTATGTAAGTCAAGACTACCCCTGTAATTATTGAAATCTCGTCCTTCATAAAACTACTCCGACCAAAATAAAAATATATCAATATTGGAGAAAACTTAATTCAGAACTATCATTTAACCATATACAAGCACATTCATGACAGGTAGGAAAAAAAAAGGAATTTAACAGTTTGGATTTATGAAAGAGTTGAAAAGCATTTTCCTTTTCATTGTCATATGAAAAATAGATGCCAAAAGACTGCCCAAGAGTGAAGCATCCAGTCAACAATTGTTTACAGGAAAAACTGATAAGCTCTACAAGTATGTACAGCTTAAGCACCCCTATGAATTTTACATGAGATACATAAGAATAAGAAGGTATTTCTTAATAAAGATATCATTTGGCATAAGTAACTAAGAAAGCAAAATGGAAATGATTGAAAATCATATATAATAAAAATCAAAGTATCGAAACTCATTATCAACTTTAAAAGTAAACACTTCCGAACAAATTCTGAGCATAAGAATGACTCACCTCCATCCCAAGGTGTGTCATCAGGGCTGCAATTCATACCAGAAAAGAACCCACAAGATGATACTTAAAACTCACCATACATAGAAGAGAATAAATAAACAAACCTATAGACATAATAAATTACAAATAATAACATTTAATTTTGGTGAAAGCAGAATGATGAAACTCACCCGAATATGACCGCATTCCAAAGCATAATATTATTTTCTTGGGGTGCGCCACTGATACCTGCAGGCGGGTCCTGTTGTAACCTCTTGAAATCTCTCATTAGTCGCTTCCTAGATGGAGTCGACATCCTAATTGCCTTATATAACAATCATTAACAGAATTAATTAGCATTCAAAAAGGAAAAAAAAAAAAAAAACGTAAATATAATAACTAAATTGACAGACAAAATAATCACAATCTAATAATTTTCTTCAATAATTCACACACAGGTTCTAAATCTGCTCGGTTTACATTCTTGAGTTCAGATGAGAGATTATAAGACTTTTCAGTAACAGATAAGCCAAGTATTATGGCTTACTTTTTATGGATTAAAGTAAAATTTCCGAAAATAAACTTAGGGTTATCAACATTATTCATTACAATTCTAAAGACTTAATTTTCATTCAAGAAATGTAAATTATCACCTCAATTTAGCATTTAAAAGAATTTTATGCAAAAACCTAGAATTCTTATGCATAAAAGAATACGAAACCCAAAAAGAAAAAGAAAAAACTAAAGACCCTTATTTCTTCACCATATCAAGATTCAAGATTCCAAGCCAAATTTTCTTGATCCACTTTCAATTAATAAAATAAATGAAAACACAATATCTACATGTATTTTATAATGGGTATATGTTTACCAGGGAGATGAATCAATTGAAGTCCTATGGCTGAGGGTGTGAAGTGTGAAGCCAATGAAAGAGAAACTGAAAGAAAGGAACTTTGGGGGAAGAATTTTGTGCGTACGTGTGTGAGTATTTATAATGGATGTATTATTGTTAGGCTGGCTTCTTTCTTGCACCCTTCGGCTGTCCCACATGCTTACTGGCACACACTTGCTAGTTAATTACGTGGATATTCTAAATTTATCCTTATATTATTACTTATTCATCGGAAAAAAAAAAGGTTATCTTGCTTGCTTATATAAAATGAATAATACTACCGATAGTATTGAATACTATCGATAGTCTTCCTACGTGATATAGATAGTTTTTCTATATGATATATATGTGACGGTTTGTGATATAATACATTAATGTGATAATTTTTTATTGATTTGTACATCAGATTACAAGTCGTCACATATATGTTAAATCGAAAGACTATCAATAATCTTCACTTCGAATAACATTACTCATATGAAATTGTTACTCATTCACCGTTGGAGTGAAATCCATTAATCTTGTTGATGAAATTTGTCACATGTTCAATGGAAATAAGATGTAGTTAATTGTTGTAAGTGAATTTAACCTTAGGGTAATTAGCACATAACGTCCTCACCTTTCATTGTTATTGTGGAAAACGTCCCTACCTTTTATTTTTTGGCATTTTCACCCTTATTTTCACCTTTCATTGCGCAAAGGTCTTTTTCACCTA
>CAIGRP010120273.1:0-37555 GCA_903798385.1 Fraxinus cuspidata
CTACGGATTCTATTATTTAGTTTATTAGAATATTATTTTTATTAGATAGTAGATATTGCCATAGATATGCCTCGATTATATATATATTAAAAGTGCTTATGCTCCAAAGTTGATTGGACCTAGGACATAACACTTACATAATGTGTTGTCTTATTTTTAATATTATTTTAATTATTCTAGATCAATAAATAAATAAAACACACCTTGAAAATTTATAGAAACGTTGTTCATATTTTTCAAATTTTCAATAAAAATATAATTCTCAAAAGTAATTAATTCCTACAATTAAATTAGATATGAACATAAACTAAATCTTATGTTACTCTTTGTTCGTCAACTCGAATCCAAAGATGCAAAAGATTTGGAACATAAATTTAGCAAAGAAAGAAGATGGAGAATGATGAAGCTTAGGTTTTTCTGAATCGTGAATGCTTTAGCTTGGGAACAATTTTTTTTTTTTTAATCTACGAGGAATCACAATATTTTTTTTGTCGAAAGTTAAAAATTACTTTAAGTTACTTCACGAAACTTAAAAATTATTTTTACTTAAGGAAATTTTATTTCCAAATAATTAGATAGTTTTAAGTTTTTTTTTTCCTCACTTCTAAGTAAAAATAGTTTCAAATGACCCGCACGGATGTACAAATTGTAACTTAATAAATGCACAAGTTGGTGATTGATTAGTTGCCATTAAATAATACCTGAAATTTAACTTTGAAATTTGCTTCAATTTCTCTCATAGTCTCATTAGGATGCTCATATTGGTAAGTTCAGAATTAAGATATTTGATGGAACTAGTGAGGTGAAACATGTTTCAAATTTGAAGAGAAATATTATCTCCTTGAGTACTTTTGATTCAAAACAGTATATGTAAATTGGTGAATGTGGAATTCTGAAAGTTATGCTATGTGCTAGAGTTGTGATAAATGAGTAGAGAAGTTTTGATGATCACGTTTAATGTAGTTGTCACTAAATTGAAGAAAATAGATATTAGACCTTAGGAGAGGATTAGTGAGGCTAATTTTGTTGCTTATGGTATGATAAGTGTTGACTCAAGTAGAGTTGGTCGTGATCTTACGCGTGGTGATAATTCAAGCAAAACTAGTATTGAAGAACTTGCCACTAGCTCAAGTAGAATTAGTTGTGATCATGGTGATCATGTTGCTCGTGGGGATAATTCAAGCAAATTTAGTAACTCGGATGGAGTTAGTTGTGAGCTTGGTGATTTTGTTGTTCGTAGGGATAATTCGAGCAATCTAGGTGCCAGGGGCAATTCTGTTGGTAAGTAGTGTTTGGATTCAGTTCACGGTTGTTGAGTTTGCCTTAGTTGGGGTTTGTGGAAAATGTTTAGTAATTTATTATGAGTGTTTTGCTTGGAGAATATTTGGATTTTGTTGGAGAGTTAAGTTTTATTCCTTACAATGAAATTCGTGTCAGGGTGGAGTTTATCAGAATTGGGTTGTGACCCAAATTCTTGTTAATTATTTGATTGGAAATACTGTTGGAGGAGTATTGAGATTTTGTAATAGATTTGAAGATGTCTTGAACGAGTCCAAAATGGATTAGGAGAGGTTTTATGCGAGATGACCACTCATTGAACGCCCAAGTGATGCTCGAGTGCTCAGAACAGAGACCCTTGCGCTTGCTTGGTGCCAGGCTATTGCTCAAGCTGCGGTGTTAGCACTCGATGAAGATGTCAATCGAGTGGCGGTGATGTCCATGTAGGATTTAATTCTGGTTTTTGATAGTTTTTAACTCGTATTTCATCCCAAATATTTCAATATTGGTTTTACTCATTGTATTGAGACTTCATCTTAGATTAAACTCTTTATTGTATTAATTTACCTAATATGTTAGGGATCATTTTATTGTAACTATGTGGTGTGTTACACATATTTGATAGAACATAACAAAAAGATAATCCATATTAATAGAGACTCTCAAATAGAGATATCCACGAGACCGTCTTGGACATCCAGTCTAACATATTGTAATTCCTTACTTTGATTATAGTAAATTCTCCGACTCTCCCCATGATTTTTTCCCATTTGGGTTTTCACCTAACTCTTATGTTCTTGTTATTTGATTTCATATTGCCATATTATCTCATTATTCTCTAACATATTCCAGTGTATTTCTCTATCTTTGGGCAAATGAAGTTTCCTGGTATGGGGATCGCTTTGATCTCTTTGGAGAATGCGAGCTTTCGTCATTGTCATCTCATTCATAGGACATTTCCAGTTTGTTCTCATATTCTTATTAAATGGGAGCAGAATAGGAAGATTTTAGTAAGCTTCCTTCATTTCAATCCTCATTGCAATAGTTGTGATTATATTTTCTACCATAAGAATTTACCTCCTTTCCTAGGCTATCGAATATCTTAGGAGCCTATTGGTTCGCCGATCCTGTTGTTGCCTACGAGGTAAATTATTAGGGAGATTTCATATTTGAATATGTTGATTAATGCTTACCGGATTAAAATAGCTTGTTTTTTTGCTCCGAATTGTTCTTTCCTGGCTCTAGATGGAAGGATCCACCTTTATATTTTTTGCCATTGCTCTCAGGGAAGCATTCTATGCGGCCGAAGCTCTAAGGCTCTCCATTTTTTCCTCTATAGTCTTTGTAGTAGAAATCTTCTTCTGTTGGCGGAGGTGCTCGGTTGAGGAGTCGGATGCAGGTATTTTGATCGAAAATTCGCCCACTGCCTCATTGACTTAACATCGCTATTTTCCCTGTTGTCACTAGAAATATCGATTTCGACATCCTGCGCTTCAGCATTCTATTCCGATTGACTTATTGTTGAACTGGTTTTCGGTGATTGTAAATTGGGACGTTGAGATCATGGTTGCCTCTGTTCTAGTTCACACAGACGATGCCAATTTATCCCCTCATCTAACCAGGGTTTCCACTCCTTAACTCTGTGATCTGATGCTCAAACAAGAGAGAATAAATGACTATTAGGGAGGAAGCTGCTTAATTTTACATGCGTAATCCTTCCCTACTCGTCAATTTATGGATTTATAACTAGGCCTTGGGGTAAATTGGTCTTTCTTGTTGGTGATACGTAATAACAATTGATTGGTTGACTTATAACTAAAACTGTTAGCCATTCATCACCAATTTGGGCGTCATCTATTTGATAATGTATATTTGGCTCGATTTTCGCATTAGGGGTTGCTGGTGAGACTTCGCGCAGTTAATAAACACCAGTTTACTTCTGAGTTTGGTTATGCCTCGTCAAAATTTATCGACAACAAACAATTGCATTCCTTGCATTATTGTTGTCTCGGCTATACGCTGAGACAGCCTCAGAACTCTCAAATCTTGTGATCAAATTTTTAATGATGGAGCATCAATTTTTTGAAGAAAATAATTAACGGTGATGAGAATTTTACCTTGCCAACTGTTCAAATCTTTTTCGATTGGAAGCAAAAGATGCCAAAATATGTTAACAATTTGGAAGGAAATATGGAAGAATCCCAACTTGATCTCAATTCCAACACTATATTCATATTCATAGTTTCTAAAATTTTTCTATTACTAATTCTTTTCTTCCACTACAAGGAATCAATGTATATCCATGTTTAGGTATTGAAGATTTGCTGCAACTACTGAATACATATCCAGTCAAATCTACCTGACCTAACAGCAATAAAATTTCTCTTAACTTGATTATTTAAAAAAGCAATTTTCTCCCTCACTCTTTTTCAATCACACATTAAAAATATAAATAATTAAATAAAATTATTGTCATGCTTTCCCATAATTTCCCTATTTTTTAACAATACATTCTTAAAAAATCACTTTCATATAACTAATTTTACACAAGCACAGATTATGAAATTAACAATTTTTTCTGCTTGAGCTTAACTCTTCACTAATTGATGAGCATTATGTTTTTAATATGAATACGTGATATCACTTGGAATGGTAATGGCATTTCTAGAGGGGCTATGCTGTTTTCTTGATTTCCTATTTAGAAGCATGTAATCGTTTGAAAATGTGTTGAAGCATTAACACTAAAGTTCACTTGTTGTTTCCGAAATATATTGAGGATATGCCAATGTTTATATTACTTGTTAACGATTAATCAAATGGGATGAATTCACTCGAAACCTTTTCATTTTGGGAATATAGGGAAAATTGCACTAGTGATTTTTGGTTTATTGTTTTATTAGAAACTTGATCCCTTCTTTTAAAAGGAGCAATTCGATCCTTACTAACAGAAATTTCTGTTAAATTGTCATCACAGTTATCCTTACATATCTAACTTTTTGAAGCTTGATTTTGCTTCCAACTTGACATAACGTCCAAAAATATAAAATAATACATTTTAGCAAGCGCAATGGATGTTTGATAATTTTAATGAATATTTGTATTGTTTCTGTCATTGATAACGAGTGTACAACAATAATAAGGTTGGAGACCAACTTATTATTAAAACTATAAGATGCGACAACGATGAAATCTTACCTTCACAATACAATCTCAAACCCCACGAAGGGGTAGATGGAATTTGGTGTGAAAAACATACCAACATTACATGTAAAAAAAGCAAAATTTCTGCAAGACATTTCCATCATCATTTTTCCTAACAAAAAGCAGAATATTATGTGCTTAAAGTACTTACCATCAAACTCTAAGCCAATCTTGAACGAATGAACTCAAACATAATCACGCATGAATCTATCAGCAATTTCTTTAATTCTCCAATGTCTTCTAATATTACCAGCTGCAGCAAACACCATTTTAACAGACCATGACAACTTGGTATACAAACAATGTTCAAATCAAACTTCACCAAATATCAATCTTTCTCACTCCTCAGAACTTTCCTCACTTTTTGAAGAATTTCTCATCCAGTCCTCTCACTCTAAGTTCTATGAAACCAGCATTTCCAATGATCATATGGGTCCGATTTTGGGTCGGTTCCAGTGCAGAAATGATCTCACCCAATCCGAGTGCAGAAACTGCATGAAAAACTTCCCTGAACTGTCAAAAGATCTGTGCGGCTCAAACATACCGGTCCGAATCCAGCTTTCCGGGTGCTATATCCACTATCAGCCTGATGGGATCGAGATTTCTCGCGTTCAACTTCTTCACAAAACTTGCAGCAAATATAAAGTGAAAAAAATCAGGTTTGAAGAAGTGAAAGACGAAGCATTTGCAGCATTAGAAAGTGGGATTTTGAGTGGGAATGGATTTTATGAGACGACTTATGAATTAATCCATGTGATGGCGCAGTGTGAAGAAAGCTTGGAGGCCTGTGACTGTGGGGTGTGCGTGAGCAGCGCCGTGCAAGCAGCAGAGGAGGAATGCAAGTATTCTATTTCTGGAGAAGCATATCTAGATAGCTGCTTCTTCAGCTATAGATACCATGGAGATGAGTTTGGCGGCTATTCCCACCAAGGTAAAATTCAAATAAATAAATGTCTGCTGTTCAACTATTCAAATTTTTTGTCCTGATAGTTTCACTTGATATAAGAATATGCAAAATTCAAGTCTCACGGTCACTTATTTTGAAAATTGTTCACGTATTGGACTTTTATTTTTAAAGAAATGAATATAGTCGCCATTTTGAAAAATTTAAGTCTCATTTGATAGCAATTTATAAAATAGTTTACTAGTTGAGTTAAAATTAAACATTAATATCAACTTTATATCATATTTACTACTCATTATTATTCACACATTTTTGAAATACATTGCTATTTCTTTTATTAATACTATTTATAAATTTGTGGAATGAAGGCAAGTAAATAGAAAATTTTAGTTGATCACCCAACTTTAATTTGTTTTTGTTAAAATTTAGCCCCTGTTTGACAACCATTATTTGGAAAGAAAAAAACATTGTTTTGAATGGTGATTTTAGAGAGAATGTGTGGTAAAAAAGTAAGAAAAAATTTAGGGTTTACGTTTAGAATATTTTGTGTAAATGTGTTGTTGAAAATAAGTATGTTGAAAAAAGTATTTTTGTTAAACGGGAGTTTAGTTTCAATGTTGGTCATTATGTTAGTCTCTTTACTTGATGTAACAATTGTAAGTGAACGTTAAAAATTTACAACAATTTAACGTGGCTTACGTTTCCTTAGGTCAATATCCCACCTAATCAAGAAAATGAATAGTGTTTAAAATTTGGCAGTATTTCATCCGACATCACACACTCAAAGCTCTATTCAAGATTTGCAGCCACGATATTATTAGGTGGTGAAACAGTAACAGAAAATTGACGTTAATTGTACAATGTACTTAAAATCAAAATTATTGTGTCAGAGTAATTCATCTAAAAATCAAAATTATTAAACATGCACAGATCAATATGACTCGGTAGAAATAATATTTCAGGACTCAAAAACCTAATCTTTTTAATAAAATTTTAAGAAATTTATTAATCAACAATGTCCTATTTGACAGATGACAAGGGAATAGAAGGCAAGTCACCAAAATTTATAGCAATTGTGCTTGGTGGGATAGCTGCTTTAACATTGGGAATTGCGTTTTGTTATTTCATGAGATCTTGTGGAAAGAAAAAGGATGGTAAGTTTAGCCAAGTACATTAAAACATTTGTGTTTTTAATGCCTTTATTTTCTGACTACTAATATACTTCTCCTATTTGGTTGCTTATTGAGATATGAACTGTTCGTTTTTTGTGCAGATTGGTGAAGAAACAAATAATAAGTTTGACCTACTTACATGATGATGCTTGGTGGATTACTATCTGAAGAAGGAAGTGCATGTCAATAATATATATATATATATATAGAAACTGCGAATTAATTCGAGCAATTTTCGATACAGATATTCGACTGTATTTGTTAATTTAGTATTTATCATATGAATGGGAAAAAAGATTAAAATTTGTTATGATCTTGGTTGATATTAAGGCGTCATTGTATGATTAGACTTAATTATTTCCTTCGAAGCATGGTACGTGAAAGTGTAAAACAGACTGAGTCTAGTATGGTTGAATTTTCCTAGCCCTCTAGAGTGGTCCACCATGTCACAATCTAACATGAAAATAGCGGAAAAAGAAATGGGATGAAAATAATGACACGAAGTTTTGCTGTGACAAATCTTCTTAAGATAAATTTTGCTTCTTGCAGTGGCTGCCAACACGATTATCGATTTCCTATGATACGCCAACATGATTATCTATCTCCCATGACACATTGTTTCTTTCATAGTTAGTACTTCAGTATATTACATACCTTATTGGTTGAACCAATCTATTGATTGTTTTAGGTTTTAAATTGTATTGACTATTTTTTAGACAAAAAAATGATTATTATAAACGAGTTGTAAAAGTCAAGGAGTCTTTTGAGATGTTGTATAGATAAATTAGAGGTAATTGAGTTCGAATATGGAATATGTAAAAAGAGTCGTCGAAATTATGCTAGCATGTCGTAGAGCTGATGCTCAAGTGTCCAAAATAGAATTATTATCACTCGTCTGTCGCTTGAGCGACACACTTGTCGCTAGCGCGATTGAGCGATGGTGTTTTCCGAGAAACCTTAGGTCGCAATTTTTAAGAGTTCTATATATCATATACCATCCAAATATCTCTATATTATAAATGCCCAAGCCCCACTTCGTGAAAAATTGTGGTGATAAGTATTCTATACCTTCATAACATATTTAGGAGATCAACCAACAATTCTATATCTTGACATCAATCGAAGGTGACTTTCTTATTTTTCAATGGTAATTTTAATTCCGCGTTATTCACTTATTCACCTCCCCATTAGGTGATTTTAGGATAAAACTCGTAACTTTCAATTGGTATTAGAGCCAAATTCGATTTGTGCCCCTAGTTTTCTAGACGAGTAGTTCATTGTCTGTCCCACTATATTTTAATGGTAGTAACTACGTCTATTGGAAAGTTAGAATGAAATCCTTTGTGAAAAATGATGAATGAGCGTAGTTAATGGTTAGACGGCCCCTTCTAGCAGCATTCCCCACTCTTATAGCTAATTGGTCAAAGACGAATTAGTTGAGTGTAATTGGAATTGTAAGGTTTTACATGCTTTATTTATGGCCAGAAGAATTTAGGCGTGTGTCTATGTGTGAGATTGTTAAAGAGGTTTGAGATATTTTACAGGCCACACGTAGAGGAACCAAGTCATTTAAGAACTCTAAGTTATAGATGTTGACTTCTAGTTTTGAAGAAATTATGATAAAGGGTGATGAGAACTTTGATGACTTCTATGTGAGCTTGAATGACATAGTTAATTTTAACATCAATCTAAGTGAGAGAATTCTTGAGCCTAAGATTATTAGAAAAATCGTTAGATTCTCACCCAAAAGATTTAGGCCTAAAGTCAAGTTTATTGAGGATAGCAAGGATTTAGATTTGGTTAAGATTGAAGAATTAGTTGGATCTTCCCAAATTATGAACTTACCATATCTCAACCTAAAAATAACAAGTCTATAGCTTTGAACATTGTTAGGGAAGAAGAGTATGACTCTACTAATACAGAGATCGTTAATAATGAGGGGATAGCATATTTCGCTAGGAAATTTCAATAAATGATTAGAAATAAACAGAAACCTCAAGAGAGACCTGTTCTCAGTGAGTCTAGAAAGATATGTCAATATGTGAGATGCCATAAGTGTCAAGGTTTTGGCCACTATGGAGCGAGTGGCCTAATAGTAAAAGAAATCAGTGTAAACATATGAATGCAACTCTCACTGATGATGAGTCTAGCTCGGATAATCAAAGTGAGAGGTCACCTCATGATGGGAGTGGGAATTTTATGGATTTCATTGCTAGGATTAAGAGTGAATATGATAATGACAGTGAGAAAGTTGAGAAAATAGATTGTGGTGAGCATTCTGAGGAAGATTTTGAAGATGAGAAAGAGATTTGTGAGACTTATTGTCAATTATTTGAAGAAATTCTTAAGATTAAGAAGATGAATAAAGTCGTGCTTAAGAATGATAACACAATTGAGCTAGAAAAAGAGAGACTTATATATGACTTTCAGGAGTCAACCAAAAGCTTTAGTGAATTAAGATTAGTCAAGGATAACTTAGAGGCCAAGGTTAAAACCTTGACAAGCAACCTTGAGAAATCCAATACTCAGCTCCATTCTTCTTGATTGGATCTCAAAAACTGGACAGTCTCTTATGAGTTGAACAAGCTTGTTGGGAACATGGGAGGTCTAGGATATAAGCTGACCCATCATAATAGGGCTAGTACTTCCAAAACCGTTTTTCTCCCTGCCACCAACTAGCTTATGTATGTTTCTAATCCTGAACTCAAGAACAAGGGTATTGTAGGACAAAGGTTAGTTAGACAACGTAGGACCTACCAACCTAGGAATAAATATCAGCGACTACATAAATTTGGACCTAGATTTATTCCTACTTATTTAAATTGTGGTGATTTAAGACATATAAGACCTAGGTGTCATAAATTTCTGAATAAAAATAAAAATTAGGATTGACTTTCTCACTAATCAGGTGAGCCAATTGACCGAGTTAATGAAACAATGAACCCGGAATAAGTCTTCCACTAGAAAACTCTGGGTTAAAACGAGTGATTTCTATGATTTGAGAGATACTCTGACCAATGATGCTGGTTGTGTTGCTCTGCAAAGGGGTAGTAGTTTTATACCTCAATGAGTTGGTATTTTTGGTACATGCTAGTGCTTATTTATGATAACATGCTTCTAGTTTTGTTTATATTGGCACATGCACATTTTTTAATTTTATGTGTTGCATATATATTTTTTATTTTGAGTGTTGGACGCATTCATGTTTTATCAATTGAAAAATAAAGGAGGGAGGGGGAGAATTTTTTTAAACTATAGCATGAGATATGATATACTTGAACTTGTGTGTCATGACCAAGTATGCGTTTAATTAATGTTCTATGGTGTAGTTTTCGTCTCCTTGTTTAGGTTTATGTAGAGTACTTAGTACAGATTTTTTCATGTACCATCTACACTGCACACACTATAATCTTATGATTAAGTCTTGACCGGGTGTATGAGATATGGGATGGTGGTCATTTGTTGGTAAGGTGACCCTGAACATAGATTGACCTTAATTTAGTAGACCTAACCTCTAGTATATCAACTTAAAAGAAGAAATGTTTCATCTCGTACTGTTCTTTGGAGTCTATTTGACTTCAGCAATTAAACTAGATGGATTTCTCATGACTTAATGTCCTATGGTCAACTGACCTCGAGTCATCGGCCTAAAACTCATTACAAAGTCGTTTAATGGAGAAGAGTTTGCACATAAAATGTGAAAAGTTGAAAAGAAAAATGATAAGCTTAAAACAATAGAAATTGCGCGATAATGTATATATGCTCAAAGTCAGGAGGAGAAAAGAATAATTATATAGTAAAAATGAGCTTCATTTATAGGCCCTAATATGAATTATTGGTTTGACTTTTATTATTAGGAGAATAATCTTATTTACAGTAATGTTTAGCATGTCATTTCTCACAAATTTAAGGTTTGGAGTTTTACTCATAAAGAATTAGTGGCATTTACATATATGAGTTACTAATATAATTTACTCCATTTTAGACTTCAAGTGAGTATGTGAAAAAGTTTACTCATCATTGACTATGTTTGTGCATGCTCTCAACAACATCTTTGATATTGCTGATATACTTTCCTTCATCATTTATGATAAAAATGATGTCATTTTATTTAACTAGCAGTTTACGGAGAGTTTGCAGTAAGGGGAAGATGATAGTATTCATGCATTCTATATCATTTGAATGCTTAGCCTTTTTGAGTTTTGATGTTTTTTGATATTAATGTTTCAGTTGCTTATTTGATTAACATTAATAATATTTCTCAATCTAACTAGTATATTTATGATAACATATTTCGATTGTTATATTTCCTATTTCACACTCTTTTATACTTGGATTTGAGTTGTTAATTTCACGAAATAGGTTTAACAAAGAATGCAAGAGGCAGAAATTCAGTTTCAATGTGGGTAGATTAGTTTTGTTTTTACTTCCTTGACTTGTATTGTATAGTTTTATCACAGAATGTCAAAGGGAAAGTTTTTTTTAGGTTTTATGTTGTATTGGCTATTCTTTAGATAAAATGGTTATTATAAAAGAGTTGTAAAATTTTGGAATCTTTTGGGATGTTGTATAGATGAACTAGGAATCTTTGGGTTCGAGTATGGAACATGGAGAAAGAGTCGCCAAAATTATGCTAGCATGTCGTCAGCTGATGCTCTAGCATCCAAAACAGAGTCATTGTCACTCGCATGTCGTTCACCTTGCGTTCAAGCGACGGTATTATCCGAGATACCCCAGTTCACGATTTTCAAGAGTTCTATCTATGCTATACTACCCCAATACCCCTATACTATAAATACCCAAGCCCCACTTCATGAAATTTCTACCTTCATAACATCTTTTGGAGATCAACCAACAATTCTACATCCTGACATCAATCAACCACAAGTTGTGAAAACATTAAAATCAAATAATCCAGAACACCCACTTCCTTAATATAATTAGTAAGGTACTTTCTCAATAGCCTTCAAAGGTAGATGAAAATTGAGGGAGGTTGAATTGGAAGCACGTGAAGAGTACGAGAATAAGGTGTTATTGGTGATCCACAAGAGATATACAATTCCAGAAGATCGGGAGCACGTGTGAGTGAAGCACGTTTCAGTGGGTCTTGGAGATTACATGAATAAGATCAGTGAGTCTAGTGGGTTTTCTAGGCTGTATCATACTGTAAGTTCTTATTGTCTATAGTGGAAGTTACTAGCTTGGTCTCGAAGTTTTCAATCATGTGAAGGATTTTCTCTGTCCACAATTTTTGTGTTATTTATTGCTTTATTTACTATTGTAGCAATTCAATATAGGATAAAATTGACTTAATTGACTAAACATCTAGAACAATAAAAATGATACTTGTTACTTTAATTTGTAATTTTATTTCCTCATTATTCACCTATTTACCTCTCTCTAAGTGATTATATGGTCGAACTCGTAACTTTCACATTGCCTCTCCTTGAAAGGGAAAAAAAAAGTACAAACTTTTGATAATTTTTGAAAATTATTTGGACAAACTTTTGCTCGAAAATTATTAGGACATAATTTTTGAGAGATGAGAAATTAGTAGTCATTTTAATTGATTTGGTATGTTGAATCTAGAAAATCGCACCATTTCAAATTGGAAGGTCCACATCTCACTCTTTCACAATGATCCATAACTCTTCAATGTACACCCACTAAATTCGTGTGACAAAGATCAACAATAGCTTGGATTCATTTCTTAGTTCACTATGTTGAACATGCATCTAAATAATTTGTTGTTGGATGAAATACGTAGCTTATGTTTAACATTTTTTTAATTCAAAAAATTTCAAGCCACTTTAATTATGTGTTAATTGCTTATTGTGTGTTTAATGACATTCAATTTCTTAGTTACCAATTACTTTATTTATGGACAATAATGAGACAGACTAAGAGCAGATATATTTGTCATGCTTGGGCAATTAGTTACATAATATATGAAAGAGATCAGGAGATATTCTTATAGTTTATGCAATCTTGATTGAATTCCTACAAACTTAATGCATTTATGTGTACGAATTTACAAAGGGATATATAAATTTAGGAATATGAATGAGGTTAAGATTAATTGGGAGAAATAAGTAGATAAAATTGGTTAATCCAATTATTTGAACATATGAAAAGGGGCTAAATGATGTTGGATTAATTCAATGTTAAAGAACCTAAGGGCACTGCTATTGATGAAAGCAAAGATCTAGATGCCATCAAGATAGAAAAACTTGTATGATCTCTCCAAACATACGAACTTAGCCTACCTCGATCTAAGGAGAACAAATCTTTAGGCCTCAAACTGTTAGAGAAGTAGATAGTGACACCAGTGATGATGACAAACCTAAGGATGAGGGGATTGTTTACTTTGCTAGGAAAATTAAGAAATTCCTTGGGAACAATAAGGGACTTTCTTATAAGTTTAAGGGTTAATCAAGTACATTCAAGAAAGATAAAAGATAGGAGAGTGATGTTGAGATGTCTAGAAGAGGTCTATAATGTGTCATGAGTGTAGGGGTTCGGTCATGTTAAATCTGAGTGCCAAGTTATAACAAAACCCTATGTAATGCTATGAATGCTACTATCACTGATGGTGAGTCTAGCTCCAATGATCAGAATGAGAACTCTAATCCTGATAAGGAAATGAATTATATGGAATTCACTTATGTGGTTAAGAGCTAGTGACTTAAGGACATAGAGAAATCTGATTCTTCAAAGAAAGAATGAGAAGATGAGCGTGACATTTATGAGACGTTCGATGAATTATTTGAGGAGTTCCTTGTTGACCTATGGTTGATCTTATGTTTTGATTATAACAAATAAAGTATATTTATCTCTAACATTTATATGTAAGTCTTCATTGTTATATGTTGCGAACTTAATCATATTGGTGACAAAATGAAAAGTTGTTGATCAAGAAAGCTCAAGATGAAAATCGATCGAGCACTCACGTCAAGTCAAATGGAGACAAACATTGCGTCATTTCAAATCGAACAACAAATCAAGCACTCGTGCCAAAGTAATCGAAGATGTTAGAACTAGATGCTCTTGTTGCATTTGTATAGGTAAAGCATTTTAATTCTTAGCAATGAAACATTGAAAGCTCAAGTGATGAATTTCTTATGCACGATAAAAACTCACTTCATTAAAACGTTTGCACAAAAAAAAAATATTTATGTTTCAAGGGTAAAGTTTTTCAACTTAATCTTGAATAATATTAAACGTCATTTACCTTGAAATATCTAGTAAAAATGTCATGCAAATTATTTACTTGTTGCAAACAAAACAAAATTTTTCCCAGAAAGGTTCTGGTAATTCGGACGCCCAGTTTGCCAGCAACGGTCAAATTTTCGACCGTTCTGACAAGTTTCAAACGGCTATTTTCTGGGGTCGTCCGATTTTGAACCGGACGTCCGAATGGGTCCTCCGATTTGGCAGATAAGTTGGCTTTTTCAACTACTATAAATATCAACTTACCTACTATTTATAATAACATTTTATTGAGCATTCAATTGATATTCCTTTGANGCTACTTTTTGGGTCGTCCGGTACTATTCCGGACGTCCGGTTAGGTCATCCAGTTAGGCAGAAAAATTAGCATTTCTCATCTCTATAAATCCCAACTTATTTCTCATTTATAAATACAACTTTAGAGCAATCAATTGAGATTCCTTTGAGCTAAAATTGTATTGATTTCTCATATCATTTATTATCAAATCATTTTTTATGTTGAAAAATCTTTGATCAAATTAAATCTTGAAAATCATTCTATACATAAAAGTTTTTCATACCTAACACTTAAGCTTTATTCATTGCAATCTATTAAAGTGTTATCCTACTTCTCTTCTTGTACTTAACTTTGGATCTATCATTCATTAAAAAAGATAAAAATTTTACTTGTAAATTTATTTGAATTGTGGGTCGTGTTGAGATCCTGTAAAGCTCAACGTTATAAAAGGGTTGGTGCTCCTTCCTTCTAAGTTAGCGAAAGTTATGTAAAAGGTTGGATTGCACCACAAATCAATCAACATAGTGAAATTGGCCTTGCTCGTGTTGGAGAGCTTCGTAACGGAGGTACAGATCATTGTGTTGGATGGAACCTCCACAATTATATCGTTTGCACTCTCTATCCATATATACTTATTGCTTCCATATTCGTACTTGCTATTTAAATTTATCTATCTTGTTGTTACGTGCTTGATCTTAAGTTAATTTTTTGAAAAGGTTTTAGAAACCAATTTACCTCCTCTTGGTTAGATATTCTTGGGCTCTCAATTGGTATCAGAGCATGGTATTCATTTTCAAAAATTTCACAATCTTGAGTAATGACTAACCCAATGTTTCAAAATCATTAGGGGCATTCCACAAATTGATATCCCTTCTTTGATCGCACACATTGTAATTATTGGAAGGCTATGATGATGATTTACTTTCAATCCATTGATTATAATATTTGGGAAGTTATCGAGTATGGTCCTTATAAGCCTACCAAGACCATTAAGATTGATGGTCTCCCCAAACCTAGAGAAAAAGTATGATGAGGAAGACAAAAAGAAAATTATCCTTAAATGCTAGCTAAAAATTTACTCTATTGTGTATTAGATAAAAATAAATTTAATCGTATTAGTACTTGTGAATCCGCATATGATATTTGGCATGCACTTGAAGTTACTCATATTGTCACTAGTAAAGTTTAAGAAAAAAAATCAATCTGTTAGTCAAGGAATTTGAAAATTTCTTTATGAAACAAGATGAACATATTGTTGATATGATTACTCGTTTTACCGATATTGTAAATGGCCTAAAAGGATTTGATCATAAATTTACTAATGGTGGACTTGTAAGCCAAATGCTTAGGTCACTCTCGGAGAAATGTAGCCCTTTAAGGATGTTGATAGAGAATACCAAGGATGTAAATACATATTCCTTCGAAGAACTCTATGGAACCTTGATAACCTATGAACTTAACAATGCCGAAATCAAGGAGAAGACAAGGAAGAGCAAAGAGGAATCAAAGGAGGCTCCTAAGCAGCAAATTGCTCTAAAATCGGCACTTTATGAAGGAACAACAAGTAGCAACATGAGCGATAAAGATCTCGATGATTTGGTCCTTCTTGTCAAAAAATGGAGAGGATTTTGAAACAATCGAAGATTTCAAAAGAAGGAAGAAAAGAGGGGAGAAAGAAGTAAGAAAATCATTTGCTATAATTGTGACAAACCCGGTCACAAGAGAAGAAGAAGAAGAAGAAGAAGGCACTTCAAGCAACATGGGATGAAAGTGCCGATCATGATTGCGATGAAAATGAAAGTTAAGAAGAAATCACCAACACGTGCTTCATGACTATCAATGATGAGGTAAATTCTATTGAAAAATTCTTGTATGACGATTTTTCTTCCTATTATGATGAAATTTTAGAAGAATTTGAAAACCTCGCCCTAAACCATTATATTCTTAAAAAGAAATATAAACTATTAAAAAGTGAAATGGAGAAAAGTTTGGAAACCTAAACGGAAAATATTGATTACAATTCATTGTACAAAGAAAATTGTTCTTTGAATGAAAATGTTGAAGACTTGACAAATCTTTTTTTAAATTCACTCAAAGGAAGAAGAATTTTGATTTAATACTCGGTGATCAAAAATGTGTTTTTGATAAAGGAGGCATTGGATATAAATCATTTTTAAAACAAAAATCTCTAAAAACAATTTTCGTCAAATCTTCAAATACGATTCCCAAAAATCACTTGTAGTTTTTGCAACAAAGAAGGACATATTGCCTACAATTGTCTAACCAAAAAGAAGTTACACTTTGAAAACAAGTGGACTTGAGGATCCACTAAAACTAACTACTAAAGACCTAAGCTTGTGTGGGTACCAAAAATCAAAAGTTGAATTGTTATTGTAGGTACCGAAGAAAATGACGAGAAAATTTTTATTGGATAGCCGATGTTCAAAACACATGACTAGAGATAAAACCTTACTATCAAATTTCAAAAAGAAGGATGGAGGTCATGTTACATTTGGAGATAATGCAAAAGGCGAAATTGGAAACATTGGTATTCTTCTCGCCCATTCCGTTGAAAATGTACTATTAGTAGATAACCTCAAACATAATTTGCTTAGTATTAGTCAATTATATGATAAATGTTGTCATATTAAATTTGATTCTTTCAACTGCCTTATTAAGGATGCTAGATTAAAAGATGTGATATTTATAGGGCGCTGTAGTAAAGATGTTTATATCATAAATATCAAATTTGAAAATAATGAAAAATGTTGTTTGAGCTTGAAAGATGATACTTGGCTGTGGCATAGGATATTAGGTCATGTTAGCATGGACCTTCTCTAAAAAATTTCCAAAAATTGTTTTGTCAAAGGATTGCCAAAAATAAAATTCGAAAAATATAGAGTTTATGACGCTTGTCAATTTGGAAAACAAGTAAAAATTTCTTTTAAACCTAAAGTACACTCTTCAACTACATAACTATTACAACTCCTCCACATGGATCTTTTTGGGCCATCTAGAATCGCTAGTTTGGGCGGAAAGCATTATGCTTTTGTAATTGTCAATGANTTGTTTTGTCAAAGGATTGCCAAAAATAAAATTCGAAAAATATAGAGTTTATGACGCTTGTCAATTTGGAAAACAAGTAAAAATTTCTTTTAAACCTAAAGTACACTCTTCAACTACATAACTATTACAACTCCTCCACATGGATCTTTTTGGGCCATCTAGAATCGCTAGTTTGGGCGGAAAGCATTATGCTTTTGTAATTGTCAATGATTTCTCAAGATTCACTTCGGTTCTTTTCTTGAATCTTAAGGAATAAGCTCTAAAGACCTTCAAACATTTTTGTAAAAATATTCAAAATGAAAAAAGATATTCAATTTCAACCATTATAAATGATCATGGTGGAAAATTTGACAATCTTGGATTTGATAAGTTTTGTAATGAAAATGGATATGAACATAATTTCTCTGCTCCTAGAGCTCCTCAACAAAATGAGGTAGTAGAAAGGAAAAATCGTACATTATAAGAGATGGCTAGAACCATGCTTAACGAAAATAATTTACCAAAACACTTTTGGGCCGAAGCGGTTAAATGAGCTTGGTACATTGTAAATAGAGTTTTGGTTAATAGTGAGAAAACTAAAACTCCTTACGAGCTTTGGAAAAATATAATTCACAATATTAGTTATTTCAAAATTTTCGGGTGCAAATGCTTCATTTTAAACACAAAAGAAAACTTAGGCAAGTTTCATTCAATAAAGTTTTCGGTTGCAAATGTTTAATTTTGAATACAAAAGATAATTTTGGAAAGTTCTATTCTAACTCCGATATTGAAATTTTTATAGGATATTCGACATGGATGATTTGAAGTCAATAAACACCCATATGAGCTCATCCATAAAATTGGACAAGGACGAACAAGGTATGTCAATTGATATAATATAATATCGAGTTATGATCGGATCCCTTCTTTACTTGACCTCAAGTAGACCCAATATTATGTTTAGTGTATGTCTATTTGCTAAATTTCAATCAGATCCTAAAGAATCACATCTTAAGTCCGTAAAACGAATCTTTAGATATCTTAGTGGCACTAGAACCTTAGGACTTTGGTATCCTAAGGGCACTCATATTGATCTACTTAGCTATTCGGATGCCGATTGGGCCGGATGCACAATCGATCGTAAAAGAACTAGCAAAACTTGTAATTTTTTAGGCTTTGCACTAAACAAAACTCGGTTGCATTATCTACCGCTTAGGCCGAATACTTCTCGACCGCAAGTTTTTGTGCACAAGTTTTATGAATGAAATAAATTTTTAGTTATTATCACTTATCCTTTGATCATACATCCATCATGTGTGATAACTTATCAAAAAATCCTATTTTGCACTCTAGGATGAAACATATTAAGATTCTACATCACTTCCTTAGAGACCATGCTCAAAATGGTGACATTGTGCTAGAATTCGTAAACACAGAAAATCAATTGGACGACATCTTTACTAAACCTCTAGCTCTTGATCGATTCTCACTTCTTAGAAGAGGTTTAGGCATAATTGATGAATTCGAAGTATATGATTAAAATTACACGCTCTTATATGTTTTTCACTATTAATTCATGTACATCATATTTTTTACCACATTAAAAAAAAATTATCCGGACGAGGAATAGGACATCCGGATTGAACAGGATCGTCCGGACGTCCGGATGGCTGGACCGGACGTCCAGTTGAGCGTCTGACCTGTTTTTTAAATCGCAAAAAATGACCTTTTCTCTTTCACTTGTTCATTATTTTTCATCATTTCTCTCCCTAAATTTATTCTCCACCACTCAAATCTTCTCATCAAATCATCAATTACCCCTTAATCTAAAAAACCCATTACTTTTACATTCCTATTTCTCAAGAAATTTTCAATTTCATCTCCTACCCTTCGAGGGTGACGATGAAGGTGATGTACAAGAAGCTCATGTTCCTCTTCCTAACATTTCGGGGTCCAGCATCCCTCATTCCTCGGGCAGCGGCTTTGCATTCACTATGGATCAGTACAACTTTTTGAATGGCTGCAGCGACTTTCTCACATCCGTAGTTCATGGTCTCGGTGGAATGTTTCATCGGGTACTCGCCTAATAGGAAGCTATTCAAGCTCAACAGACGGTGATGCAGGATCAACAGAATGCCTTCTACGCCCACTTCTATGCTTGGATTCCTCCTCCACCTCCTCTGGAGTCCTAGTCATCATTTAATCTTACTTTTTCATGGATTTTCTCTTTATTTGCTTTACTATGGATATCTCCTCACGTGTTGCTTCATGTTAACATTTTCTATTTGCTACATGTTAAATATGTCATTATAAATTTTCTTTGCCCCATGAATTTCTTTGCCTTATGTATATTTCCCTACTTCATGTTCTTTTTGCTTATGCCAAAAGGCGGAAAACATATGAATGATGATATGCGTGCTTAACGTGTATAAAAATTGGGGAATTCTTGATTTGTATAACATAGGGGGAAGGGTATTGCAAATGCATGAATTATATGAGATAAAATATTACTCTTATTGCAAATCATCTATTGTTTGTCATAATAAAAAAGGGGGATTTTGATTATAACAAACAAAGTATATTTATCTCTAACATTTATATTTAAGTCTTCATTGTTACATGTTGCGGACTTAATCATATTGGAGACAAAATGAAAAGTTTTTGATCAAGAAAGCTCAAGATGAAAATTGATCGAGCACTTACATCAAATCAAATGGAGACAAACATTGCGCCAGTTCAAAATCGAACAACAAATCGAGCACTCATGGCAAATTAATCGAAGATATTAGAACTAGATACTCTTAGTTCATTTGTAAAAGAAAATCATTTTAATTCTTAGCAATGACACATTGAAAGCTGAAGTGATCAATTTCTTATGCACGATAAAATTCACTTCATTAAAACATTTGCACAAATTTTTTTTTTTATATGTTTAAAATGTAAGGCCTTTCAACTTAATCTTGAATAATATTAAACCTCACTTACCGTGAAATATCTAGTAAAAACGTCATGCAAAAATCTATTAGCTGAAAACAAAACAAAAAGAAAAAAAAAAATGGCCCAGAAAGTTTCAAGCCATTCGGACGTCCGGATGGTAAACCGGTCCGGTTCGCCAACAACGGTAAAATTTCTGACTGTTCTGACTGATTTAACACGGCTACTTTTTGGGTCCTTCGGTTTGAAAGAAAAGTTGGCATTTCTCACCTCTATAAATACCAACTCATTTCTCTTTCATAAATACAACTTTAGAGCATTCAATTGAGATTCTTTTGAGTTAAAATTGCATTGATTTCTCATATAATTTGTTATCAAATCATTTTTTATGTTGAAAAATCTTTGATCAAATTAACTCTTGAAAATCATTCTATACATCAAAGTTTTTCATATCTAACACTTAAGCTTCATTCATTGCTATCTATTAAAGTATTAGCCTACTTCTCTTCCTATACTTAGCTTTGAATATATCATTTATTAAAGAAAAGAAAAATTTCACTTGTAAATTTATTTGAATTGTGGGTCGTGTTGAGGTCCCGTAAAGTTCAACGCTGTAAAAAGGTTGGTCCTCCTCGCTTGTAAGTCACCAGAAGTTTTGTAAAAGGTTGGATTGCACTGCAAGTCAATCAACATAGTGAAATTGGCCTTGCTCGTACCGGAGAGCTTGGTAACGGAGGACGTACATCATTGCAATGGATCGAACCTCCATAATTTTATCGTTCGCACTCTCCATCTCTCTATACTTATTGCTTCCATATTCGTACTTGCTATTTAAATTTATCTATCTTGTTGTTACATGCTTGATCTTAAGTTAATTTTCCGAAAAGGTTTTAGAAACCAGTTCACTCCCCTCTTGGTTAGCTATTCTTGGGCTCTCATTCCTTAAGTTAAAAAAGCTCAATAGCTCATCCTTTAAGAAATTGTAGAAACTTGAGTTAGAAAATGAAAGTTTAAAAGAGAAACTTAAGGAGTGTAATAGTATATTGAATAAGTTAAGAGTAGTGAAATAGTCTTTAAAAGTAAAGGTTAAGACTCTTACTAGTGACCTTGAGAAATCTAGTGCCCAACTTCAATATTTTTTACCAATGGATCTAAGAAGATTGATAATATGTTAGGATGGAATGAACCCAATACCCATGCTACTTCATCTTCTAAAATAAAGTTGGCTTCTGCCTCTGTAAAGTCTAAGCGGGTAGCCACTGGACTCAGAGTATTTGTGCTAACATAAGGTTCTTCAACCTAAAGTTTGTCCTAGGTTAATTCCTATATGTCATAACTGTGGTGTTTTAGGTCACATTCGACCTAAGCGTCGTAAGCCCTTGATCAGAAATTATAAACAAAATCTAACTACTTATGTTAGATTCTTGATTAATCAAGTGAATCACTTTACTAAATGGAAGACTCATACTAGAAACCACACATGAAAGAACCAGGCTGTTAAAAACTCTAAGCTGCAACTACTGACCACTAGTTTTGAAGAAATTAGAATAACTAATGATGAATCTTTTGATGATTTCTATGCTAAATTAAATGACATAGTCAACTCTAGTTTCAATTTAGGTGAGCAAATGCTTGAGGCTTAGATTGTTAAAAAGGTTATGAGATCCCTTATTGAAGATTTAGACCGACGTCACTACTATTGAGGAAAACAATAACCTAGATGCCATCGAGATAGAAAAACATGTAGGATCTCTCAAATCTATGAACTTAGCTAACCTTAGTCTAAGAAAAACAAATCTTTAGCCCTCAAAACTGTTATGGAAGTAGATAATGACACCACTGATGATGACAAACCTAAGGATGAGGAGCTTGCCTATCTTGATGTGAAATTTAAGAAATTCCTTAGGAACAATAAGAGACATTATTACAAGTTTAAGGGTGAATCTAGTACATATAGGAAAGACAAAAGAGAAAAGAGTGATGCTAGATATGTCTGGAAGAGGTCTATGAGGTGTTATGAGTGCTAGGGTTTTAGTCATGTTAAATCTAAGTTCCCAAATTATAAGAAAACCCTAATTAATGCTACTCTAGCTGATAATGAGTTTAGCTTCGATAATAAAAGTGTTAACTCCATTATGATAAAGGAGACAATTATATGGCATTTAGTCCTACGATTAAAAGTGAGTCACTTTAGGAAATAGAGAAATCTAACTCTTCAAAGGAAGAATCAGAAGATGATTTACTTGACTGAATTGATGACTCAAGTGACTACGATTACATCTTCTTCTAAGAAGAATTTGATAATAAAGGGTGAACTCACAAGTCAAAGTGATTATATTGATTACGCTATTGCTTGTGTTTCTCTTCATCGTAAGAATATCTCTATGCCTCAATGATTTTGTGTTTAGGAGCATGCATTCGTATTGTTCTTGATATATACATATTTGTGCACGCATTTTTTTTTCAATAACTTTTTTTTTTAAAATGAAAAATAAAAATTAGAAAATATGAGAAAATGGGGGAAAAGGGATAAATGATTTTTAAAGTCATAGCATTTCTAATTGATTTTTTTTTTTTATGAACATGTTATTTTGTAATCAAGAATTAGTATAGTTTATAAATGGTGAATAATGTTTTTATTTACTTTGTTTAGAACTTGTTTGGAGTACTTGGTATATGTTATTACATATATCATCCGCAATGCACATATTAAGCTCTTATAAGTGAATTTTGATCGCGCGTTTGAAACTTGGGTTGGGGGTAAATTTTATGTTGGGTTGACTTTGAATATATAACAATCTTTAACTAGTTGACTTAAACTTTTGTATATTCCCAATAAAAAGAAAAATATGATTGAGATTAAAATTTTTTGATATGTACATGTTATACTTTTCTTCGTAACTTTTTTGACTCGAGCAATTAAGGTTGCTGGGCATTTTAAAATTTTGGTGCCTTATAGTCATCTGATTTTGGAGTCATCAACCTAAAACTTATAACATGGGTTATTATGTATGCTTAATGAAGATAAATTTGCGCATAAGACATGAAAGAAATGAGAGAAAAAAAAAACTATATATATGTGTAGCTTTTTAATTAAATTTGAGCTTTTTAATTTAAAAGGTCCTAGTAGTACTATGTTTGACTCCTATTCATTCACCATTTCTTAATGATCTAAGGTTTTGAGACTTGCTCACAGGAGTTTAGTGTTGCTTTTAACACGTGTAGCTTATATGTTTTCTCCATATATGTTTAAAATAAGTTATGTGGAAAAAATTCATTGTTTATGAGTTATGCATGTATAAGTAAGCAAATAACTGTTAATAATGTTATATTTAAAAGTTCATGAAAAATAGTTGTCTCAAAAGGAAAAGAAAGAAAATTTTTTATTTTCCCATCACTTGTTTTGCATTAATTTTTCACGTGCATTGTTATTCACTCATTCCTCTATATGTCATTCATGTTTCTATTTACCACTTGGGCTTAATGCTAAAAAAATTAGCTAACCGGTGCATTGAAAACGTCATCCGAATCGGCATGAAATGATTATTGAGTCCATCCATGATTACCCAAAGTCCATTTCATCACATGCTCCCACTTCTACTTCGAAACTTCTAACGGTTCAAGCAACCTTGATGGTCACTGGTGTTCAGCCTTTAGTTGTTGGCATATTAAACACCTTTTGGCATACTTAGCTACATCTATGCTATATCTCTCTTCATGCCTTTTCACCAAATACCACATTAAGGTCTCAATAAATCTTTGTATCTTCGGGATCCTTGATAATATAGTTTGTCCTTATCCATGGTGAAATCTTTTCACTTCTCTGTATCAATCTCTACCTTATTTAATTCAAATGATGGTCGACTTTCTAATGTTCCTCAATCATGTCACGAAGTGTTGGCCGAATCGAAAGTGCTGCCATCCAAGCAACAGCACGTGGCGGTATTGTGATCTCTTCAAGACTTAATCTCTTGAATTCCTTCTATAATGGCTCTTGCATGGTCAAAGTCATCACTTGACTTGTCACTTTATGACTCAAGACGTCTGCTTCAACATTTACCTCCCCTAGGTGATAGTGAATGTTACAGCAATATTTTACTAACTCAAGCTATCTTCTCTGTCTCATGTTCAACTCTTTCTAAGTGAAGATATATTTGAGACTTTTGTGTTTTGTATAAATGTCACACTTACCACCATAAAGTTAGTGTCTCCAAATTTTTAGTGCATGGACTACCGCAGCAAGTTCTAAATTGTGCGTAGGGTAGTTTTGCTCATGTGATTTCAATTGTCTTGATACATAAGCGACCACTTTGTCGTGCTGCATCAAGTCACATTATATTCTCTACTTAGAGGCATCACTATAAATTACAAAAACCTCTTATCCTTCAGGTATAGTTAACACTAGATCATTCACTAGTTCTTCTTTAGTTCCTTAAAAATCTGATCACATTTCTTTGTCTAATAAAAAAATTACACTCTTAAGTGTTAATTGTGTTAGCCGTACGATCATGGAGAATCCTTCAATAAACCTCCTATAGTATCCCACTAAGCCTTAAAACCTACGAATTTCTCTTGTATTGGTTGGCCTCGACCAATTTAACACCGCTTCCACTTTGCTTAGATCAATCTCTATGCCTCGAGCTATGACGACATGTCCAAGGAATGCTACCCATTCCAACGAAAACTCATAGTTCATGAAATTGGCATAAAGATTCTCCTTCTTCATGACTTATGGTGCTATCCTTAAGTGCTCATCATCCTCCTCGTTACTTGTTAAGTAGATCATGATATCATCGATAAACACGATAACAAACTGATCAAGGTACTCATAGAAGACACGATTCATCAAATACATAGATTCCAAGAGAGATAGGCTAAATGGCATAACTAAGAACTCGTAATGGCCATAACGAGTTATAAAGGCTATCTTCGAGATGTCACCCATCTTGATTCTTAATTGATGGTAACCAGATCTCAGGTCAATCTTGGAGAACACCACTGTACCTTGAAGTTGATCAAACAAGTCATCAATCCTGGGGAGATGATACTTATTCTTGATAGTGATTTTGTTCAATTTCCTATAATCAATGCAAATTCTCATCGAGCCATTCTTTTTTTAACAAACAACATCGGCGCTCCCCATGGTAAAACACTAAGTTGGATAAATCTTTTTTCTAACAATTCTTTTATCTGTACCTTTAGTTCCCACAATCTTTTTCGGTGTCATTTTATAAGGAGTCTTAGAGATGGTACAGAGCCAGGAGTAAGATTGATCGTGAACTCTACCTTTCGTTCTGGTAGGATGCTAGGCAATTCTTTAAGAATATCTTCCAGATATTCCCATACTACCCTAACATCATAGACTATCAACTTTTTATTTTCCCCATTTCCTATTATCGACATCATGAATCCTACACTATCTTCTAATTATAAGATTCGTCGTGCTTTCAACATAGAAAATGAATTACATAGATAATCAAATTTATTGTTCTCCTAGTCTGAGGTGGACCACTTGTTTCTCAAAATAAATTTTTTTTTTGTATAGTTCTTGGATAGCCAGTCCATCCTAAGGATCACATCAAATCCATTCGTGTCTATCACATACAACTCCATTTCCAAAGATCTACCTTCAATTTTTATCCTCTCCATTTTAACTACATGATTAGTGTTTAATATATTCTCTAAGAGGATAGACACTACTAAGGAAAAACATATAGATTCATCCGTTATGCCCAGTTTATGTACGAGCTTAAAGGATACAAATGAGTGAGTTGCAACAATATCTATAAATAAGTCAGATATGTGGAATCAAAACATTTCGATTTTGAAATCCTTCATAATCTGTCAGTGCAAAGATCCTCGTTTGTCCCCTAGGTGCATATTCGTGCCTCTGTTGTGCATTTTATGTTTCTGTTGTGTATTCTCTTGTTTATTTTGGACATTTTCAAATTTTTGTTGTCCGTTCTCAAGTGGTTTGTTCTTAGAGCAAAACATGGCGATGTGTTCTCATTCTCCACATTGGAAACATACATTCGTCCCCAGAAGACAAGCTCCCTGATGGTACTTCTAGCACTTTTCACAAAGCAGAAATCTCTTATTTCCATATTGAGACTGATCTCATTAACCCTTCTTTGAGAAATTCTAATTTCCTTTGCCCGTTTTATCCACTCACTTTTGTTTCTTCGACTGCCCATATTGTTGCTTATTCTCTCCACTACCACATCATCTAAAATCTACCAATTGTGCTTTTGATAAAGCCTCATGGTAAGTTCCAAGTTAAAGTACTACCACATCTAGCCTTCTTCTCCTCTATGTCTATAAAGTAAAGACTTAATAAGACAATTCTTCAAACATGTGCCTATATCCGGTCAATGACATTGAGACTTCTATCAATGTGAGAAACTCTTTTTTCTTTCGAATTCAGACACTCATGGGATAGTACTTCTTCAAAAGAATTCCTTGAACTCGTTCAATGTCCAGACATGACCATGAACCCTTGATCTTGTTGCAGAGTCCCACCCACATCTAGCACTTTTTTTGCAGCACATATGTTGCACATAAAATGCTTTTGGGATTCGGGTAGTCAATGAGTTCAAAGATCCTCTCTATACATACCAACCAATCATCTGTTTCCAAAGGGTCTATGTTGCCACCAAAAGTAGGAAGATGTTGTTTCCTGAATTGCTCTACAACTGTAGCAGTAGTTCTCGTGTCTGCTAGCGCTTCCTGAGATGGTTGAGGTTGTAGTGGTGTAGATTGTGGTGTCATTTGTCGAGGAGGTGGTGGCATCGATCCGTAGCTTGAGTGAATGTTCGTATTATGGCGAGAAATTGATGGGTAAACTGTAGGTCAATCACAAATTGTTCAAATTGTTGGGGTTGTCATTTCTATTGTTTGTTCAAGATCTATTACATATTCCAATAAATCTCTCACCTTAGCCATAAATCAAAACACAAAGTTCAAACACCAAACAAAACTCTACGTTCACCTTTGAGCCTTCTATGTTCTCAAGTTGGGAAAAGAGGAGCTTGGAGTTCTAGAATTTTAGAACGAGGATCTAGCAAAGAACGAGGTTCAATCTTTGTAATCTAGCGGAGGGAAAAGTAGCTCAGAGTTCTTGGAAATATGGGTCTACATAGCAAAAAGAGTTCCTGGTGATTTACAAGTTAGATTGCCAAAGTAATCTTTGACCCAAAATTTTACATAGGTGAGTTAATAACTTTCTAATTCGAGATTTGAGTATGATTTGGATATTCGAGAGGCTTATTACCAGTTGTTTGAGTAGCGTCTTAAGTTGAAAAAGGCGAATCGCTCTATCTTTAAAAAAATGTATAATCTTGAATTTGAAAATGAGAGCCTTGTAGCCAATCTTGAGGAATCCACAAGAAGTTCAAATGAGTTAAGGGTTGAGAAACAATCCTTAGATTCTAACGTTAAATCTCCTATGCGTAATCGTGGAAAATAAGTAACTAACTTCAAGCTTTCTCTAGCGGATATAAGAAGATCGATAATATGATAGATTTGAGCAAAACAACTAGGAATATAGGAGATTTATGCTTTAATAAAACAATTTCTAATACCGCTTTCTTCTCTACAAACATGTTTGTACCTCCCCTGATAAATTCTAAGGTTCAACACTTGAAACCTATAGTTATTCCAAGGTTCATCCCAACATGTCACCATTGTGATAAATTAGGACACTTAGAACCTAGGTATCGTGAACTCTTAATTAAGAGACCAAGAGAATAAGAGCCCTAGGACATAAATTATCTATAGAACGTAGGTTTTTCCCACCTAAAATTCAAAATTCAAAACTTAGGATTACTCCTAAATTCGTTCCCACGTGTCATAACTGTGGTAAGTTAGGTCACATTAGACCTAAGTATTGTAAACCCTTGATTAGGAACAAAAAAAGATCTAACTTCTTAAGTTAGATTTTTGACTAATCAAGTGAGTCATTTAATTGAGTTGATGACTAAGTTGACTAAGGCTACATCTTCTTCTAAGAAGATATGGGTCAAAAAAGTGAATTTACAAGTAAAAGTGATGTTTTAAATTGTGGCATTACTCGTGTTGCTCTTCATGGTAAGAACACTTGTGTTTCTTACTGATCATTTGCATTGTTCATGGAATCTATATATTCATGCATGTACTTCTATTTTTGTTATTGCATTTTTTTTGTGTGCATTATCCTTTTTCTTAAATGAAAAACAATAAAAAAACCTTTTTTAAAAAGGGGATTTTTTGATGATATCATTGGACGTGTTATTTTGTTATCAATTACTAGTAAAATTTGTGAATAGTTGGTGAAGTTTTTATTAATTTATTTAGAACTTACTTGGAATACTTGGTATAGGTTATCTCATGTATAATCTGCAATGCACACATTAAACTATTGTGAGTGAGCCTTGACTGCGCGTGTGAGATTTAGGATGCAGTCATCGATATAGTGAGATGACTTTGAATATGAATTAACTTCTAACTAGTTGACCTAAGCTTTTGTATATTTCTCATGAAAGAAAAAGATTATTGTGCTTCAATAGAAATGAATTATTGTGATACATCTTATACTTGTCTTCGTATCATTCTTTTATTTGAGCAATTTGAGCAATTAAGCTTACTGGGTATCTTAGAACCTAGTGTCCTATAGTCGATTGACTTTGAAATCATCAGTCTAAAGCTCATTACAGGGGTCATTAAGCAAGCTTAATGGAGATAAGTCTACACATAAGAAATGAAAAAAGAAATGAGAACAAAAATTATATATGTGTGCTTAAGGATAGGCGAGAAAGGAAAGTTATACATTGAAAAATAAATTAAATATGAGCTTTTTTTATTTAAAGGGTCCTAGTAGCACTAGGTTTGACTTCATAATTTGAGAAATATATTCATTCGCTAATGATTCCTTGCATTTCATTTCTCGCTCATATATGGTTTTGAGACTTTGTTTACACGAGATTAGTGGTACTTTTCATATGGGTAGCTTATATAATTTACAACAATATGTTTTAAAATGAGTGATCTGGGAAATGTTTACTGTTTATAAATTATACTCGTATAAGTAAGCAAATAACTATTCGTGATGCTCTACTTAAAAATCCAAGAAAAACAGTTGTCTCAAAAAGAGCTTTTCTCCTCATCACATGATTTGCATACTTATACATACATACATACATATGTGTATATATATATACATATGTATGTATGTATTTATTTTAATTCATTCCTCTCTGAGATATTTTTCAATAATTATGCACAATTCTATTACTTATTTTCCTATGTTATTAGTGAGAACAAGGGGGAGGGAGTTATATTTATTTTAGAGAGTTGTTAGTATATAAGTGAGGTGAGCTTTAATTACTTTATATCTTTGACTTAGGGGGAGTCAAAACAATTTTTTTTTCTTAATTTTTGGTAGGAATTTTAAGAATGATAATGTGTTTTGTATTTTGTCAATACTGATATTAATATTATTTGTTTCAATTCTAAGTTAGCAATACACATAGTATTGTATACATTTTGGTGTTACGTCCATTATTTTATGTAACTTAGTTATATATTTAAATTGTTTGTTTTCTCTTGCTTTTCACGTGGTATTAGTGTTTCCATGTGTTTTAAGAAAAACGTTGACAAAATGTTAAAGTAAATTTTAAGAATTGAGTCTTTGGAAAAATTGTTGATAGATTGTTTTGATTTTGACTTTGAAATAAATGATTTTGTCATAAAATGCTAAATGGAGAGTTTGTTAGGACTCTATTTATAATTAACTATACCTTAGACAAAATTAAAGTCTTTGGAAGAGTCAAAGATGTCAAAGAAGATCACATATGATCAATGGAATGCAATTAGAAGGAAATGAGTTACACGTTGTGATGCATTTTTCACGTAGAAAACATTTGAATTTGAAAAATGGTATGTATCAATTTGAATAATTTCAATCAGCCAACGGGAGGGAAAGATACGATGAAAATACTAACTGCTGCTCAAGGACCGCTCCTTGGTCGCCCATAAGGCGCTCAAGTGGCAGTTCGACATATAAAAACTCTAGTTCGCATAAAACTATTATTTTTCTATCCTAATCAATCTAAAGCGCTTCCATTAGAAATATACAAGCCATGGAACGTCCCAAAGAGGGGTTGAACTTTATATTCATTATAGAGATCATTCTTTGAAAATCATAAACTCATTCTAAAGATCTCTTGATTAACTCACATATATATTATTTTCCATTGACTGAGCTTTTGTTTTAAGCCACAAGAACATTCTTTGAAGATTCATTACATATTCCAATAAATCTCTTGCCTCGGCCATAGATCAAAACACAAAGTTCAAATACCAAACAAAACTCGACCTTCTCCTTTAAGCCTTCAGAGTTTTGAAGTTGGAAGAAGGAGCGCTCGAAGTTCCAACGTTGCAAAATGAGGTTCAAGTAAAGAATGAGGTTCGTTTACGATGATTTACAAGTTAGGTGGCCAAAGTGAGTTTTGATTTAGCAGTCTCAACTAATTTCAAGTTAACTTTTTTAGTGGATCGTTTTGGCAAGTTTTATGAGAAGGTTTTTGTTTCCTATGAAGAATTCTTCAAGGGTTTTCCTCCGTCATCAATTCCTGGTGTTCTTTACTTTATTTTTTATTAATTTTGACCTAACTATTTAAATTGCATGATTGACACTTGGGTTTTAATTGGATTAATAAACTTAATCATCTAGGGACATTAATAAGTGACATGTTGTTTGTTATTGTGTTAATTCCGCATTTGAGTCTAAACTATTCGGCTAATTTAAATTTCAATTGCAGTATTTCAGTGCGATGGCCATGCATGTAAAACAAATCATTGTTGTATAAGAATCTGCCCTTTTTTTAATATAATAATTTCATTTTGCAGTTTTACTTGCCAAAAGTTGTTCTATATTTCTTTTTATTTGTACAAGTTACCTAGTCACGTAGCACCCAAGAATTTAAATGTTTCATCTGAAGAAATTGGCCAGACTGGAAAGGAAATAAGTAAGAAACTTAGTCTGTGTTTGGCAACCATTTCTTAAAACTCATTTTTCACTAAACTCATTTCAACCACAAATTTCATGGAACCCATAGCTTTTATAATTTTTTCATGCACAAATTTTATCAATTTTTTTCAAAATCTACGAAAATTTTGATTTTTAGCAAAATTGTACAAGGGTTGATTTTATTTTCTTAGGCTTGAGTGAAGGTGATTATTTGAAAATTAATTTTTGTGGAGAACATGAAAAATAATTGTTTTTGGAAGATGTGTGGGCGAAAATTGACTTTCACATAGTCACATTTATATAAGGGCCTATTTTTTCGATCATGATTTATTTATTTCCATTTCCTAGCTGTATGGCATTTTCATTACACTTTTGTTAGTTACAGATTTACTTTCTGAGAGAACAAAGTCCAGCAAATTCTCTCTCTTCCTGTCCATATATTATACTAAATGTGGTGAAGGACTTTTGATTTTATTTTAATTGTGTTGTAACAGAACTATTTCAAGAAATCTGTATGGGAACTTTGTTAGGAGAAAGAGATGCAATAAGGATGCTCTAGTGAAGTTGTCACAGGTTCTCGAGGGAAAAACCAAGAAAGAAAGTGCGAGGCTATTCTACGAAGCACTGGTAATTGCCTTTTGGTCTGTTTGTGATTTAATTGCATCTTTGTTTCCTTGAACTACACACCAGTGATAGTACTAAACATGAATGCATCATTTTTTTTTTTTTTTTCAATACGTCAAATGTTGAAGTACGGAAATTTGAATCGTCATCCTAATATTTGACAGGCTATGGATTTATCTTGCAGGTTTTGAAAATAAGGAAATGCAAAGACGTGAGGTAGGAAAATTCGTATGATGATATATATCTGCTCGAGACTCCAGTACGTGGCAGTTGTTTGAACCTGAAGTAGTAGCACCGCTCTGAGTCAGCATTTATAATTGATGGATAGAGGAAACAGATCTTTACAATGCATTAAGTTTATACAGTCATTTTAGGATCAAAATTTTGGGTGTTTTAATTTAACCGTCCGAGTTTCTTTATCTGAAAATTTATCATTTCTCTCATTATGTGGATAATTATATGTCGAACAGAAATATTTGCTCTGAAATTGCGAGTTTAAATGCTTGCACTGAACAGAAGATTTAATAAATCTGTTAAATTTCATCGAACGAGGGGTATGGGTGTCAACAACCCATGTTGGGCCACTGTTGTAGTGAGCTATGCTTGTCCATGCCTTGGTGTCTGCGCTTTTGCCCTTTATTATTATTATTTTATTCTGGGCTGGCAATTGCTGGGGCTGTGTCTGTCACTATAACAACCACCATAACTCTACAGACTACGGGTGGGTGCCCACATGACAACCTTTACTTCATCTCCAAGACATGCAGCATGCTTTCTCTTCGTTCATAAATATGAATAATTTTATGCATTAGTTGTGTTAGGTCATCATTGTAATTGGTAATTTCCATATTCAAAATCATGATTATTTGAGTTGTAATTAAAGTCAAAAGAGTCAAGGTTGGTAGTGTCCTAAACGGTGTCGAAGACAATTCAAGAAAATCAAGAAACGAGATCACTACAGCTCGTTGTACGTTAAGGAGGCGCTCCAGAACTCAAAGCAAAAACACTAGCTCTCATTGTCTACCAACTTATAGTTCAAGAAGCGGACACACTGCTCGATAGATGCCAACCTAGCGCTCAAGCGGGGGGTTGATCCAGGAAACCTAGTTTGCGATTTTAAGCTGATTTTCCAATCATATTCAATCTAAAACACTATCCATTATTTATATCCAAACATAGGTCCGTCCCAAAGTGTGTTAAATCATTATTTCATATTAGAGAACATCATTTCAAGTTCATAAACGCATTCTAAAAATCTCTTGATTCAACCCCAAGATCAAATCATTATAATCCATCCCAAACATTTTGAATTATTGGTTGAGCCTTAAAACATTCCATTGAAGATCAACTTGATTCCATTTTTCTCTTACGTCAACCAAAGATCAAAACACATAAATATCAAACACCAAGATTCATTACCTTCACCTATAAGCCTTTAAAGTTCTAAAGTTGGAAAAGAAGCGCTTGGAATTGGAGCGCTCCGGAACGAGTTCATTCTTGGTGTCCAAAGTTGCTTGCAAGTACGGATCGTAAAATCGAAGAGGTTCTTCATTGATTTACAAGTTAGATGGTCAGAGTGAACTAAGCTTTAGCAATGTCCAAAGAGGTTCTTCATTGATATATGCATTAGTTGTGTTAGGTCGTTATTGTAATTGGTAATTTCCATATTCAAAATCATGATTAATTGAGTTGTAATTAAAGTCAAAAGAG
The DNA here is from genome assembly GCA_903798385.1 of Fraxinus cuspidata. Classification (NCBI taxonomy): domain Eukaryota; kingdom Viridiplantae; phylum Streptophyta; class Magnoliopsida; order Lamiales; family Oleaceae; genus Fraxinus; species Fraxinus cuspidata. The sequence goes on from CAIGRP010120273.1 coordinate 33,381, forward strand.
TTAAGGTTGGTAGTGTCCTAAAAGGTGTCGAAGACAATTCAAGAAAATCAAGAAACGAGATCACTACAGCTCGCTATATGTCAAGGAGGGGCTCTAGCACTCAAAGCAAAAATGCTAGCCCTCGTTGTCTACCAACTTATAGTTCAAGAAGCGGACACACCGCTCGCTAGATGCCAACCTAGCGCTCAAGCGGGGGGTTGATCCAGGAAACCCTAGTTTGCTATTTTAACTTGATTTTCCAATCATTCAATCTAAAACACTATCCATTATTTATAACCAAACATAGGTCCGTCCCAAAGTGTGTTAAATCATTATTTCATATTATAGAACATCATTTGAAGTTCATAAACACATTCTAAAAATCTCTTGATTCAACCCCAAGATCAAATCATTATAATTCATCCCAAACATTTTGTATTATTGGTTGAGCCTTAAAACAATCCATTGAAGATCAACTTGATTCCATTATTCTCTTACCTCAACCAAAGATCAAAACACTTAAATATCAAACACCAAAAATCATTACCTTCACCTATAAGCCTTTAAAGTTCTAAAGTTGGAAAAGAAGTGCTTGGAGTTGGAGTGCTCCGGAACGAGTTTGTTCTTGGTGTCCAAAGTTGCTGGGAAGTGCGGATCGTATAATCGAAGAGGTTCTTCATCGATTTACAAGTTAGATGGTCAGAATGAACTAAGATTTAGCAGTGTTCAAAGAGGTTCTTCGTTGATTTATGCATTAGTTGTGTTAGGTCATTATTGTAATTGGTAATTTCCATATTCAAAATCATGATTAATTGAGTTGTAATTAAAGTCAAAAGATTCAAGGTTGGTAGTGTCCTAAAAGGTGTCGAAGACAATTCAAGAAAATCAAGAAACGAGATCACTACAGCTCGCTATATGTCAAGGAGACGCTCTAGCACTCAAAGCAAAAACGCTAGCTCTCGTTGTCTACCAACTTATAGTTCGAGAAGCGGACAGACCGCTCGCTAGATGCCAACCTAGCGCTCAAGTGGGGGGTCGATCCGGGAAACCCTAGTTTGAGATTTTAAGCTGATTTTCTAATCATATTCAATCTAAAACACTATCCATTATTTATATCCAAACATAGGTCCGTCCCAAAGTGTGTTAAATTATTATTTCATATTAGAGAACATCATTTGAAGTTCATAAATCCATTCTAAAATTCTCTTGATTCAACCCCAAGATCAAATCATTATAATTCATCCTAAACATTTTGTATTGTTGGTTGAGCCTTAAAACATTCCAATGAAGATCAACTTGATTCCATTATTCTCTTATCTCAACCAAATATCAAGACACATAAATATCGAAGACCAAAAATCATTACCTTCACCTGTAAGCCTTTAAAATTCTAAAGTTGGAAAAGAAGCGCTTGGAGTTCGAGCGCTCCGGAACGAGTTCGTTCTTGGTGTCCAAAGTCGCTGGGAAGTGCGGATCGTATAATCAAAGAGGTTCTTCGTTGATTTACAAGTTAGATGGTCACAGTGAACTAAGGTTTAGTGGACCAATTATTAGTTAGCTTTTCTAGTGAATATTTTTGGCAAGGTTTGCTCGAAAGTTTTTCATCCTTGTGAAGATTTCTTCAATAGGTTTTTCTCCGTGATCAATTTTTGGTGTTATTTGCTTTTTGTACTTTTTATATATATGTTTGTGATTGTTTAACTTAGGGTTTAAATTGCATTTAACTTTAATCATTAAAAAAAATAAGAGACATTTTGCTTTTTAATAATTAATTCCACGTATTTGGATCTAAACGAAGTGATATATATTTTCAACAAGTGGTATCAGAGCTTAATTGCGATCCTTAAGTCTATAGATGAGCGAGTTTGAGTTCGTACACAGAATGGTTGGATTTTCCCAGGTATACGTGTTTGCAGGTGTATTTATTCCCATAGAGATTTTCACTTGGCATAAGAATGATTTAGATGAGTGTAACTGGAATACTAGAGGGACACAGGCCATCTTTATGGCTATTTCACCTAAGGAATTTGAACGAGTGTCCATGTGTGAGATTGTGAAAGAAGTTTAAGATATATTAGAAACCATGCATGATGGAACCAAGACCTTTAAAAAATCTAAATTTTATATGTTGACTACTAGATTTGAGAAAATTAGGATGAGAAATGATGAGTCTTTCGATAATTTCTATGCTAAATTGGATGATATATTCAACTTTAGTTTCAACTTAGGTGAGCGAATCCCGAGGACTAAGATAGTGAGGAAAGTTTTGAGATCTCTATTTGAGAAATTTAGACCTAAGGTTACAATTATTGAGGAAAGCAAAGACCTAGACACTATTAAGATAGAAAATTTTGTAGGATCTCGCATTGCTCTTCTCGGTAGAACGTGTGTTTGCCTCATTGATTAGGTGTTTGTTTAAGTGCATGAATCTACATTCTTCATGATATTTACATATTCATGCATATTTTTTTTTTTTTTGCATTATCTTTTTTTAAGTCAAAAAACTTCGAAAATTCGAAAATATGAAAAAAGGGAAAACGAAAAATAATTTTTGATGCTATAACAAGTTTAAGTGAAATCATTGGACATATTGTTTTGTAATCAAGTACTAGTAAAATAACTATGTTTATTAACTTTGTATAGAACTTACGTGGAGTACTTGACATATGTTACTTTGTGTATCATGTGCACTCTGCACACATTGAGCTCTTGTGAGTGAGTCTTGAGAGCGTGTGAGATTTGAGATGACGGTCATTGGTGCGGTGAGTTGACTTTGAATATGGAATGACCTTTTAACTAGATGATCTAAGCTCTAGTATATTCTCAATTAACAGAAAAATTTCAATGAGCTTCAAAATATTTGAATTCCATAAAAATTTATGACAAATCTTATAGTTTTCTTCATAGCCTATGATTTGAGTAATTAAGCATGCTGGGTATCTTGAAACATGGTTCCCTATAGTTATCTGATTCAGGAATCATCTGCCTAAAACTTGTCGGACGGGTGATTTAGAAAGCTTAAAGAGAAAAGTCCAGACATAAAATGAAAAGAGAAATTGTCATATATGCTCAAATATGTTATACTCAAAGATAAGGGGAGAAAGAAACAATTATACAAAATTAAATATGAGCTTTTTGATTGAAAAGTCCTAGTAGCACTTGGTTTAACTTTCATAATTTGAGAAATATATTCACCAATGATTTTTTTGCATATCATCTCTTATTGATTTAAGATTTTGAAACTTGGTTACTGGAACTTAGTAACACTTTTCGTGCTGGGTAGCTTATATAATTTAGTCCACATAGATTTAAAATAAGTTATTGAGAAAAGTTCAATGTTTATGAATTATGTATGTATGAGTAATTAATTAACTGTTCCTGATATTATATTTTAAAATTAATGAGAAATAGTTATCTCGAAAAGAAAGGAAAATTTTATTCCCTCGTCACATATTTTGCATAATTTTGCATTATTGTACATGTGCGTATTTTTCTCTCTTCACTTATGGAGTCAGAGATATTTTTGGTTGAAATTTTTATATTGATAACGTGTTTAGTGTTTAGTCAATATTGATATTCTATATTTTAATTCTAAGCTATTGATATTGATGCACGTAGTATTACATGCTTTGATGTTACATGTATTTTGCTTGCATTGTGTTATATGACCTAGTTGTATGTTTTAATTGTCAGTTTTATCTTGTTTTACATGTGGTATTGTCGCTATCATGTATTTCAAGAAAGAAGTATGACAAGATTTCAAGTCGAAGTTTGGGAATTGACTTTTGGTTAATAGTGTTAGATTGCTTTGATTTTTATTTTGAATAAGTGATTTTGACATGGAATGCCAAATGTAGAGTTTGTTAGGTCATCATTGTAATTGACAATTTTTGTATTTGAAATCATGAACGTTTGAGTTGTAATTAAAATTCAAAGAGTCTAGGTTGGTAGAGTCCTAAAAGGTGTCAAAGACAATTCAAGAAACAGGTTCATGATCGCTCGCTGCACGCAAAGGAGTTTGAGCATTCAAAGCAGGAACGCTGACGCTCGCTATCTACCAACTTACCGCTCGAGCGGCGGATACACTACTCGCTAAACACCAACCAAGTACTTGAGCTGCGGGTTGATCCAAGAAACCTTAGTTCACAATTTAAGCTAATTTTCTAATCATATTCAACCTCAAACACTACCTATTA
>CAIGRP010120292.1:0-10938 GCA_903798385.1 Fraxinus cuspidata
CAACGCACGTGTTTATTACTAGTTGTAGAAAACGTCCATACATTTCATTTTTTTTGACATTTTCACCATTGTTTCTACATTTCATTGCGCAGAAGGTCATTTCATCTATTTTCTCAATTAAAAATTATGAAATGACGAATATACATTTCTTTTTAAATAAAAAAAACTAATTGCAACCATACTCCCAATTTTTTTAAAAAAAGTGCAAATGAGTCTAAAATAAATTATTAAAAGAGTAATTAGTACATAAAGTCCTTATTTTTCACCATTATTGTGAAAAATGTCCATACATTTCATTTTTTAGCATTTTCGTCATTAATTATACATTTGATTGTACAAATCATCATTTCCATCCATTTTCATCCAATTTACTAATAAAAAACTGTGAAATGATGAATATACTCTTCTATTTAAATAAAAAAAATTTAATTTCTAATTTTTTAATAATTTATTTGAGACTTATTTACCTTTTTTTTAGTTTTTTATAAGTTTTAAATAAATTTATTTGGAACTCGTTTGCACTTTTTTTTAAAAATTATTTTTTAATAATTTATTGGGTGCTCGATTGTATTTTTTTAAAAAAAATTGGAACTATAGTTGCAATTAATTCTTTAGTTTTTTATTTAAAGAGGATGATATATTCATCATTTCACAGCTTTTTGTTGAGAAATTGAATAAAAATGATGGTTTGTGCAATTAAATATGTAATTAAAGGTAAAAATGCGATAACAATAAAAGGTATGAAATTTTTTACAATTAAATGTGTAATTAAGGGTAAAAATGCGATAAAAATAAAAGGTATGAACTTTTTTACAATAATAGTGAAAGGTATGGGCACTATATTCTAATTACCATTTTAATAAATTATTTGGGATTCATTTGCGCTTTTAAAAAAACATTGGGACTATGATTACAATTAGTTTTTTTCTTATCCTTTTGTTTTATTTAAAAAGAATGGAATATTCGTCATTTCACAATTTTTAATTGAGAAAATTGATGGAAATGACATTTTTGCGTAATGAAAGATGAAAATAAAGATGAAAATACCAAAAAATGAAAGGTAATAACGTTTTCCACAATAGCAGTATAAGTTGGGGGACGTTATGTGCTAATTACCCTTATTTTAATTATTAAATGATTTTTAGAATCATTAGTATTTAAAATAATAATAATAATAATTTTTTTTCCTTACGCCTTGGCATCGGTTATGCTCATAAAGCTCGAAACTTGTCTTTCACGTCTAAATAAGTTTTACGCTTTTTAAAATACTGTTTCAACCACATATTTCATTGGACATACAATTTCAATCAATTTTTGTATCATTTATTTAATCAACTTTTATAAAAAAAACTACTAAAAATTGTTTTTATTCAAACAAAATAGGAGCTAAATGTTCAAATTTGCAACACTTTAATGCGGACTGCCTAAAGATTGTATCATAGCTCTAGGGGTATTACTCCCTATATTATTTTGAAGGTTTATTAGCACAAAATGTCACTATGTTTGGTATTTAATCTACAAAACGTCCTTATATTTCAAATATTTACATTTTCACCTTAATTTCAACATATCATTGGGGAAAACGTCCTTCCACGTGGACTTACTTTTATTTTAAAACTCGAGGAATAAAATGGTTTGATCACTTCAAGAAACTCTTCTTTCCCTCAAGAACATAATAGACGCATGCACGCACACACGGTTTTTCTTCAACATCTCCACTCTTCATGTCCTTCTTGCACCCATTCCCTTTATCTACTTCTCCAATCATCTAAAATTTCTCATCTCATAGTGGGCTACTCTTTGCACACAATGGAAGGTGAACTACAAGAAGGTTATTGTTCGCTATGGGTCTGTTTTTTCTTGTTTTACGGTCAAAATTTGAAGCTTTGAGTGATGATACTTCCTTGCTATTTTTCATGGAATTTATTGTTGTTTTTCACAAGATTTTGAATAGAAGAAAAATGCTTTCTCCGTTTATTAAAGAGCTCGATGACGAGCCACCCATATTCAGTATGAACGCTATTCATTCATGATCATTGATTTCCCTTCATGATTTTGTTGCTATGTAGAACAAAGGCTGGAATTTTATTGAAATGAGAAACGGACAAAACACTTTAACACCGTGACGGAAATTTTTGGGGGTTAGTTGGGTTTTTATCAGAAATTACATGAAGTTGGTTAGAAATTGAAATTTCCGTGGTTTTGATTGGTTTTTTAGCATTATATGATGTGCAATCCTTTCTGCCCTAATTTGATTAGTGCATTTCCTCATTTCCACACCGCTTTTCGCTGTTCATTCCTACATCTCCATATTCTTTTATATGCAGGTGCAAATTCAGGCTATTTCATTGTTGAAGTGCATCACAGAGACCATTTTATGATAAGTCAAACAATATGGCATACAAACATGGATTCATACTTTTTTGGATTTTTTCCATGCTGCATTGTTTACCAGAGATAATTTGAGGAAAGTTCTTAAATGCGATTGATAATGATTTAGTGTTGGAGTTTTACTACAAAAAGCGAAAAATGAGTTTAAGGAACAGACTAGACTGGATAATGGATAGGATATTAAGGTAATGTTTAGAGACAGAGATGGGCATCCAGTAGTGCAGATATATGTCATAGCCCCATTGCAATTGCATGCACTGGTCTCAAAAGTTGATGTGTAATTGAATAGAGGTGCACGAAACGAATATGATGAAACACCAACATTTGAAGGTTGTTACGTACCTTCTATGAAAGAAAACGAGGGTTGGGAGCATGAAATTAATTGGTCACATAAATTTTTTCATGATAATGCGGAAGAGTTGCTAATACATTACGAGGAAACCATACAATACGGGTGATATTGGATACCGACTATGAGGATTTCGATGAGTTGCGAAGCATTGATAGTAAATATGAGGATGATGAAACTTCAAGAAGAAGGGTCAACTGATGCTTTCAATACAAGGACTAATATGGAGGATCCAATATTCAGAAAATGTAACTTCAACACATTCTTTACCTTACTTTAAACCTATTCTTTATGAATGCTTTATATGATTCCATTTTCTGATTGTTAAGGTTTGTATTTGAGTCCAAGTTAATGTTGAAGGTTGCTATCAATGCACATTCAGTTAGAAGCAATAAGGAGATTAAATACAAGAAGGGTGATGCTTTGAGATTGAGAGCCAAGTACAAGGGAGAGTGTCCATGAGTGTTGTATGCTATCGAGGAACATAATAAAACAAGTTGGGTAATCAAAACATATGTCTAAGAGCATACTTGCCCCATGGTGTATAAGAAGAACAATGCTTCTTCTACAGAAGAACCATTCGCAGGGCCTGTACAGGCCCTCACAAAGAGGCGACCCCGCACATATTTATATAAAAAAAAAGGTTGGCCTCACCCCTTAGTGAGGGGCCTGTACAGGCCCTGTGAATGCTTCTTCTGTAGAAGAAGCATTGTTCGTATAAGAATTTCAGGGTGAGCTCCACTTATTTGGTAGATATTTATCTGATGAGAGAGGTCTGAACCAAAAATGTTGATGATGAGCACATTCATGGAGAGGGTTAAAAGGGATAGTTTGGGTGATATCTCACATTGTCAAGTGTATAGAATAAAGGAAAAAGCACTTGAAAAGATTATGAAAAGTGTAATGGACCATTACAAAATACTGTGGATGCTAATAATGGCATGTATCCAATAACTTATACAGTTGTTAAGGTTGATAATGGAGATAACTGGAGGTCACTATCGGAGATGTTGAAGGATGATTTGCATAGACACAACATTATCTTTGGGATGTAGCCATAGCCACTATTGTGTCACAGTGGCTTGAACACATGCAAAAGATTTTAGACTTAGGCCCGGCTACATATGGTTGGCTTGAACCAAAACCAGCATCCCATTGGAACAAATCCCACTTCAGAGAGTAGACTTAGTATAATATGCGTTTTGAACATTTTTTTGTTATTCATTCAATAGCATAATTATTAATGCAAGAGAGAAGCCCATTCTAACAATGTTTGAGGAGATTGAGGTGTATTTGAAGAAGAGAATTGTAGGATGTAGGGAGTCAGCTGGTAGATGGATAGTAGTAGTAGGCCCTAGAATCCGAAAGATTCTTAACAAGAATAGTAAGCCGACAAGGTTTGAGTGAGCTGAATATGCTAGGAATGAGAAGTTCCAAGTTTGACACAATGTAGGCATTGTACTACATGCTATTAACCTCAGGGCAAACTTGTATATGTCATGCTTGTCAATTACCAGTAATCCCTTGTTACCATGTGATAGCCTCAATGGTATCTAGAGGCCTTAGTGTAATTGATTATGTAGATGCCATCTACAAAAATGAGTCTTACCTCATCACATATACGCCATCAATTTTCCCCATTACAAGTTCGAACTCATGGCCTAGTCCATGTCTTAGCCCTCTCAGTTCACATGTGTACACCAAAAAGTTTGGGAGGCAAAAAAAAGAACAAAAGAAAAGAGTTAAATGAGGTGGAGTCTTCAAGTCAGGTAAAGAAGTCCAAAAAGTCTTCACAAAATGAAAGCCCTTCGAAGACAACTTTAGCGGCATATCTAGTGTAGGAAAGAGAGAGGGGATGACTCAGACATGTCGAAAATTTGGTGAACCAGGGCATAATAGGAGGAGCTTCAAAGGGGAAACAACCACCACCACCACCTATTTAGGGATAGCTTGTTAATTTATTTATTTTTATTTTTTAATTTTTTTTGGTTTTTGGTTGAATGCACTTGTAGTGCTTTAAAAGTTGGGCTGAATTGTAAATGCATATTTTATATGCAAATTTGGTCGTGACTCTTAATTCTGTTGCTGAGTTTTTTTGTTCGATATGTTCACTTGTTTTTTAAATTATAGTTTGATCACTATGATGAGTTACTGTGATAGAGACAGTTTTCACATAGACACAAAATGTAGAGATATTTTGCAAAAAGCTTGTTGAAACGTAGGGACTTTTTCGCAAGAACCTACGAAACGTTAGGATGTGTTAAGCAAAATCCTTTGAAACGTTCGAACATTATAAGCAAAACAATTTGAAACGTAGGGATGTTTTGTATATATGCAATTTGGGGAAAAAATAGATTGATGCTTTAGTTTTGATGCAAAATTCTGGGTCTAAGTTTTATGATTTTTTATATCGGTTTGCTGTGGATAGTGATGGTGGATGAGAGCAAGTATGGAAGCCACATCTGAAAAAATAGAAAATGCACTAGCTTCGGTGATAATGAACAATGGGCTTCAAATAATAAACTCACCGCGATTTCAGAATTATGATTTTACGCACAACATTTCAAATTCAAGAACTTGAGACATAAGAGTGCTTCGTTGTGTTTGATTAATCTTCATGCTTGCTTATTGCCGCAGTTATTTTATTTTTTTGAGAAGAAGAGTTTCTTGAAGTGGCCAGACCATTTTACCTTCAAGTTTTAAAATAAAAGCTCAAGTGTGCATTTAAGAGTGGAACTCACAGCAAATAGACGAAATGACGTTTTCCAAAATAAAACATTGAAATAAAGGTGAAAATGCAAAATTTGAAACATATGAATATTTTGTACGCTAAAAGCCAAATATAGAGACGTTTTGTGCTAATAAGCCTTATTTTGAAAAAACAAAAAAATAGGGTGGACCTGCCTGGCAGCTAAGTGGATTGGCAAGCCTGGAAATCGAGGCCCAGTACGGCCCACAATGAGCCCAAGCCCGCACTTGATCTGTTTTTAAGGGCTAGAAAACTCAAGTCAAAGACTGTTCGACTCATCTTGACGCTTCTAATTTCTGCTCTATTTGAATTTTTTCACATAGCTTGTGCTAAATATCGATTAACACAAATGCACAACATAAAACTTGTTTTAATCTCACCGTAAGAATTTGAAAATAGTGCAAGATAAAAAGGACATTCTTTAGAGGATTATAATCCAGGAGATTTTCATTTTTAAATAAAATCTTCAGCAAATACCGAAAGAATTAATTGTTGCATATCATCCTAAACTAGACCTTGTTACTTCGTACGCCAAAAAGCACGCTGCATTTGCAGGAATGCTTCGAGCCATTGCAGGCCCGAAACCCTTGTAAAGGCCTTTGACTCCTTCAGATGCCAAGATCTTCCTAAATGCATCAATGGAGCCCGAGAACTTAGGATTCTTGTAATCATCAACTTGAATTACACTCTTGACCACATCAGTCGGGTAAACAGAAACCCAGAACGCAGCTCCAGCCAATCCTCCAGATAACATTAGTGAACCTCGTCCCAATTCAGAAGTGTCCCGTCCTCCAGCAAAATAGTTTTTAAGGGCTTCATATACACCGAACATAGCAGCATTTCCCGGTACTTCACGTGCTAAGGTGGGAACCAACCCCTTGAACAAACCCCGCGCACCTGCTGTTTGAAGAACGTGCCTAGCCACGTCCATTGGTCCACCATACTTAACAGCAACAACAGCTGAATCAGCACTTGCCAATGCACTCTGAGCTTGCAATCTGCATTCGTATAATAATTCAGAATTTAAATAGGTAAAATACTAAAATCGTCTCAAAATATTACTACTAATATTATCCATTTGGATTCCTTAGTTTAAATTAGAATATATCCATATACATATGAAAAAACAGAGCAAAAATAAATACACTGGCGCCTACACAATTTTGAACCTAGCCCATGGTTCGGGTGATGCAATGCACTAGGTAAAGAATAGTAAATCTAGAAATCATATTGAGCTCATTAAGAAGTTGACAAAGAATTAAGCAAAAACTGACCTGCATTTTATCAATTCTGTAGGACAGGCCAGAAAAGACACAGCAACTCCAGCTCCAGCGCCACAAACGACTTGCTGATTCACTGTAAGAGGAGCACCGGGTTCAGACCTCAATAATGCCTCCATTTGACCCCGAACTGTGAAGAGCACTGCATTGAAGGCCGCTACAGTGGCAAGTGGGGCCCCCATGCCTTTATACAAACCCCTTGGGCCTTCTGCAGCTATTGTTTGCTTCACAGCATCGATAGCACCCGAGTATTTGGGAGGCTGGCCAGGAAGTGGAACGGGCTGGCTTTGGAGTTTGACCTTGATGGTATCAAAAGGGTGCCCAACTATCAATTGTGCTGCCCCTCCAACAGTCCCAGCAGTTAGATCTTTAGCCACATCACCCATCTGAAATTTTTTTGTTGTAAGATAATTAAGAAAATTTCGAAAATTATTTAGCATACTCAGATTTTGACTGGATTTAAGGATGGCCTTCAAGTAATTCTGGGGGAGAAAAAGGCAAAGAAAAAAAAATTGCCCGAGTGAAGAAAGCGGGACTAATCCTCAAAATTCTAATGTTTAGAACACAAAATCTAGATAGCGAACAAGATATATTGTAATACATAAGATCTTAAAATTCATGGTAGACTGAAACAAACAAGAAATGAAAGCTCCCTCCCATGAGTCAGCAGCTAAGTTGATTGTTAATTTCAGGGATGCGATCAATTAAAATTACAATAATAGGTGAATTACCTTAGTTTTCCAACTTTTCTTTATTTATTTTAGCTTTTAGCCACTTCGTTAGTCAACCAACTTCTAGAAATCTAAATGGATTGAATTAACCATTATGCATTCAACAATAGAAAATTCCAGTTAGAGGGTAAAATGTTAACAAATGACAGTTTACAGTGATTTCTAATGTACAATACTGACTAGGGAGGTCTCTGTAACTTCAGAAAAATAAACTCTAATGTATTGGATTAGAGATAAGATTGATGTAACAGAAAACTCGAGTTAAAACAACACTTGGCTGCTTACTCCATTGGGAGTCGGGAAGAGCTCACCCTTGGCATCGGTCTAAACTGGTTATATGGACCGGGGAGGTCACGGTAGCATCAGAAACTAAAATTAAATTGTGCTGAACTCTAGGAGAGATTAGAGTAATTTATCTTGATTTCAAAATTAGACAGACTAGCTCTTCTATAGCGATCATAGATTTCCACTGAAATGTAACAGAAACCAAATTATACCTATTACTACCCATCCCTTCCTTGAAAAATCACTTCTCTTATTTATATTATTCTTTCAAACTCAGAGAGTATTCTGTCAGCTGAGAAATTAGTAAGAAGAAACAAAAATGCAAACATGAACTGTCAATTAGTCTCATTTCAAGGAAGCCAAGACTTGAGAGGTATAAAATAACAAAATGATGTCGTGGCGTTGTCAGAATAAATAAGAGATAAAAAGGCATGTTGTCACAAACACATTGTCAGCATAAATTTATTGGAGATATAATTTTGTATTGTTAATCAAAAGCGGAAAACATCAATTAATAAAAAGAGATGTGAATTATAATGAATAATACCAAGCTGAGATCTTTTTCTAGCGTAGAGATTTGACTATTCTTTTGTTTTTTGAATTTAGACAGTGATAAGAATTTCAGGTTCAGTCTTATTTTGGCTGACATGGATTTAAAACACATCGGTTTGGAGAAATATAAGCAAAGAAGAGCAGGGTAACATCTAGGTGTTGTTATCTACAAAGCTAACTTCCTTAATACTTCCAACTGTTTAAATGGGCAGAAAACGGAGTATTTGAATCCACGCCACACATTCTTTGCAATTATATAACCAACATGTAAGATTAATGAACAAATAGATATGAATACATTGCCAAGATGAAAGGAAACAAGTTGAAACACTCAAATCATTAGTAAACACATTCAAAGACAGGCAATTAATTTTAATAGAGTGCACGGAAACAATGCAAAAATGGAAGTCCCTGAAACTTCATTTCCCTGCTGATTATAATGCCAGCGAGAAAGCAGGATGTATTATAATCATATGTTAAGGACCAGAATCAATAATTTGACATTAAATCCAACCTTTCACCAACAAACATGGCTTGAACAATTCGGAAAGGCAGTTTAAACAAGTATTTCATAATTGTGCTAGAGCAAGTTAGAAATGTTTTTGCGTAGATTTTAACAAAGTAAATTCCACAAATTCATAAGAAAATCAGACATATTCTCACCAACCAGCTATTCATCTGTAGTGTATGGGTGAATCGTGCAGGTCACTAAAATGGACCCATATACAGCTTTAGTGTAGGAAAAGCTACGATAAACTGTATCCTTTACTATGAAAGATGCTAAACATACATTAGATTTATTGTCAGGTAATGCCAGAGCAGGCAAACAGCATATTAAGATTTGTCTAGCATCCAATACATGTAATCAATGAAAAAGAATTCAATGTATTTATTGGGTAGAAACTTTTAGTCTTTACAAGCATTCTGAAGATGAGCAGATTCTTATGATACTATTACAGACTTTACAATTATGAACAAATTAATTAGTCATTGGTTTAAATATATACATGGGACAACACAGGAGGATCAGAAGAAAGAGATATAAATGTAAGACTCCTCTTCAGAGGATGAAGAAATCCATCAAGGGTTATCAAAATCGTTGAGAGTATAATATTTTCTTATCTACTTTATCATCAAATATGTTAAACATAGTTTCTTAGATTCATCATAAGGCAATGCCAGAGCAGTCAGACAGCATATAAAAATTTGTCTAGCAAGCAGTACGTGTCATCAATTAAAAAGAATTTAAATGAACATATCAGATAACAAGTTTTAATCATTACAAGCATTCTAACGATGAGCTGACTCAAGTAATACTATTGCAGGAGAACACAGGAACCACTTCTATGCAAGATCTCAATCTCAGTTGCCATAAACCAATTAGCCCTTCAAACACCGGGAACCACTTCTACTCAAGATTCGCGGAGGCTGCAATTTTTCATACACCAATTTTTCTTCAACAGATTTACGAAAAATTTCAGACGTCAGAGTCTTTTACAAGATCCTACTTCCTATAAACTCAGATTCAGTTGAAACGGGCATATCCATTTAGTGCAGAAAAGAGGAATGTCAGAACAACTAATCCACATAGATTTACAATCCCAATAGTGATGTATAAATACTAGACACGAGAAAGAGATAATCATCCATTTCTTTGAAAACCATCGAAAAAGAAAGAAAACTAAAAAACTTACCTTGACCGATTCCCTTTAATCCAAAACGAGAATCTCAGAGAATGAACAAGCAAACAAATCAAACTTCTTGTGCTAAAATCCCAATCAATGAAATCTGAGATTAACACCACACAGAAACACCATGAATAACTTAATAAATATTCGCATAGGCACATATCTATACACATATATACACAGATGAAGAACACAATTTGCAATAAGAAAAAAAATATACCAAATGGGTATTATTAACTTCCCATTTTAAGCACATTAAAATCTCGAATATTATTAGCTGTCTAAAATCATGGAGTAGGAAAGTGGGCTGTAATTATTTCAGTCGTAGAAATCAGTGATGTGTGCATAAAATAATAGTTGAATCAATCTTTTGGGGCCGGTCACAGCCACACGAGTGAAATCTAAAACAAGACAAAACCCAAGAATTGTTTCTTGAGGATCAAATTCAAACCATTGATGGCTGGCTGAGGGAGTTGCGGACACGATTCTTAAGAAAATTTCAACCTCTCNGATTCTTAAGAAAATTTCAACCTCTCCTCTTTAAAAGACAAAATGGGAGAGGTGAACAAAGCTAGTGGATATACACACCTAACCCAACACCAAATACACAGTGACCAACTAGGGTGGTCGAGTTGGTGGAGCATGTGAATGTGCAAACCGAGGATCACGAGTTTGAATTTCCTGCCCACACTTAATTGGTCGAACCCGTTGCACCGGACTTGTCTAGTGCGATTATCTCTCATGTGTGATTTGTGTACTACTGCACATGTAGCCGGGTTTATCTAATGCATACTAACAATGGTCGGGCCTCCGCCACTTCGGAGTGGTCGGACCTCCGATGGTGAATAGGGACTGCAAGTTCTTACGTAAAAAAAAAAAAAACAATGTGATCAAGACCAACTTATTTTGAGTA
>CAIGRP010120299.1:0-15951 GCA_903798385.1 Fraxinus cuspidata
TGGACACTTCATTAGGGATTGTCCCAAGAAGAAAGATAAACATAAGGGTAAGATGAGAGGTGAGACGAATATGGCTATAGGGTCGATTGGTGACCCCAGTAAGGTTTATTGAGAGTAAACCTAGTTAATGCATGTGCATTCGTGTGTAATCATTTCTGCATGTGTGTGATTTCTTAATTTCGTTACATGATTATATGTTGCATTTCAATGTCTTTGATATATACATTGGCATGAATTGGTGTGATACTTTTTACTTGGTATAATTGTTTGCATGCATAGTTGGTTGGGATGCATTACCTGTGTGTTGTATGTCTTTTGGTAAGGTGGAGTATGGATGCCTTGGGGTATATTGGTGGTTTGTATCGAGGACGTGGAGTATGGTATTTGGATCACGAGTTAAGTGGTGATCAAATGTTGGAATCCTTTATCTGTGAAAAGATCATGATCAGGTGGAGTGTGAGAGAGACACTTCTATAATTTCTGTTAGGTGGAGACCCATTATCCACGTTGGTTGGGAGAAGTGATGTGGTGATAGAAAATTATCCCAAGAACTTAGGATCTATTGTGGCTTACCAGTTAATCATAGGTTAAGTAATTAGTCTAGTGAGCAAAGTGGGCGATGAGGTGAGATATGTGTTCTCGAGGTGTGAGTGACACAGAATGGGNTAGTCTAGTTAGCATGGTGGACGAGGTGAGATATGTGTTCTCGAGGTGTGAGCAACACGGAATGGGATAGGATAAGTGTGGTGAGATCTTTTCGTGAGGTCATTTATGCATTTGTTGCATATGTGTTGACCGTGTACTTGATTAACTTGGTGTTAATCTGTTGTTTTGTGTGAACGTGTCTTTTTGTGAAAAGATCTATGTTATCCTATATGATATCTTCATCGCATGTTTATTTGCTCTTAAATGATTGCTGTGATTATCTGCTTCTACTAGGTGTTCTTGATCTTAGCCATGGTGAGTACATAGAGCATGTATGTTTGTGTTTCGGGTCCAAAATACGAGGTAAGGTCTGTGATACCAATTTTTATTAGTTGCCTTAATTATGCGAGTATAAACTTTGTGCTTTGTTTGCTTGCAGATTGATTGGGCATTAAGGTGGAGATCTGTTGAGTTTTTAATACCAAATAAATCCCGAGCAATGATGTTAAACAGTGTTGGATTATATTTCATAGGTCTCGGCAGGTAAGTCAAATAAATATCAATCAATCAATCCTTATGCTCAACCCTAAAGCAACGTGGGTCAATAGTAACAGCTTAAATGTGTTAATGTTGCATTGGCCTAAATTCACTTATAGGATGGCTTTCTGTATCTCGGCTCATTTTCTTTGTGTTGGCCCAATTGTTGGATATTGGTCCAAGTCAAGAAACCTAAACAAACCTATATATATCATTTTTCCTTCTCATTGTAAGTGTGTGATTTGTGTTGTGAATTGAGAGAAAACGACTACCTCTTTGTTCTACCATCTGTGTTTTTTTTCTTTGCCTTAGTGGTTTGCAAATCATTACCAAACATTGTTCCTTTTGTGGGTGAGAAAGGAAGAGAAAACGTATGCCTCCTTGTTCTACCGTTTTTTGTAGTTTTCTCTTGGCCTTAGTGTTTTGTAAATCACCACCAAACTTCGTCCCTTTTGTGGGTGAGAAAGGAAGAGAGCAACCAAAAGTGAATATTGTTGTGGGTTGAAGTTTTTTGGATTGATTGATTGATATTATTTGGTAAGTTTAATCTGAGCCCGAAATCCACAATTGAAGATTTATTCCGCTACAGATAGTATACCACAAGCCATCACTAGCCAATGTAATGCACTCATCTTCAACACATCTTGAAATGAAACTCAATTCAGAATCAAAATTAACCTACCATTTCAAGTAGTGATATTCTAAAACCCAGAATTGCACCAAAATGTCAACTCATTTGAGGTGAAAAATGGATATTGAGATGGCTAAACAAAAGAAAGTTACGTCAAGAGAAAACGTATGCCTCCTTGTTCTACCGTTTTTTGTAGTTTTCTCTTGGCCTTAGTGTTTTGTAAATCACCACCAAACTTCGTCCCTTTTGTGGGTGAGAAAGGAAGAGAGCAACCAAAAGTGAATATTGTTGTGGGTTGAAGTTTTTTGGATTGATTGATTGATATTGGTTGGTAAGTTTAATCTGAGCCCGAAATCCACAATTGAAGATTTATTCCGATACAGATAGTATACCACAAGCCATCACTAGCCAATGTAATGCACTCATCTTCAACACATCTTGAAATGAAACTCAATTCAGAATCAAAATTAACCCACCATTTCAAGTAGTGATATTCTAAAACCCAGAATTGCACCAAAATGTCAACTCATTTGAGGTGAAAAATGGATATTGAGATGGCTAAACAAAAGAAAGTTACGTCAAAGTACTAAGGGAAACAAATATACAAGAAATGTGAAAAAAGAATTGACTATGAAATGTGTTAATTTTAGACTAATTTCATTGCACACGAAGTGTGAAATTGTAAGAGTAATTATCTTTATCAAAAATTCTTCAAATAATTAGTAATGGACACATAAAACATAAAGTCAACAATGAATTAACAAACTGAGCTTGGTAAAATTTATGCACATTCACAAGAATCATCCATGGAAATATGGGGTCATGAAACTCACAAAAATTCTAGCGGAATGGACATTCAATTTGGTGGAATCCAGGCCCAGTCTACCAATCTAGACCTTATCAAACACCTCCAATCAACTACCCACCCACAAAGGACACAATAATGGAGTTTTATTTTAGCCACAAAGGCTCCCACAGAAGATAGCCACAAAGACAAGAAAGAATGAAAAGACGACAAGCAAAAGCAAGGAAGAAACTGCCGGTTTTCTTTCTCAACGAAAATGGGAAAAAATAACACATGGTCCTTGCAAAAGTGGCAGCACATATGTATATAGTTAAGGGTTAGGTTTAGTCCACAAGAAAACCAATAGGTAACCAATAAGTGGGCCAAGTATATCGGTAAGTGGACAAACACTAAAAGCTGTCCAAGAAGTAAAGAAACCATGAGCATCTCCAATTAAATTGGGCCACTTCAAATAGTTTTAAGTGATTTTTGGGTCGAGCCATTCCATAGAGATATCGATAATTATTCAGTCATCTGGTCAAAGTCGATTAAGAATTTCCAACAAGTAACATAATCACTCGAGATTTATTGGGTAGCAAAACCCACAAATCTCCACTTTAATACCCAATCAACCTACAAGCAATCAAAACACAAAGTTGACACTTGCATAATCAAGACAACCAATAAAATTGGAATCATAGACATTACCTCGTGTTTTGGACTCGAAACACATACCATACCTGCTCCATGTATTCATCAGGGCTAAGGTCAAAAACAAATACCTAAACAGAAGCAGATAATCACAGTAATCAATCAAGAGCAAATAATCATGCGATGGAGATATAACATAGGATAATCAACAAATCTTTTCCAAAATACGTTCACATAGAACAATAGATTAACACTAAATCAATCAATCAAACGGTCAAAATACATATGCAACAAATGCATAAATAACCCCACGAAAAGATCTCACCACACTTATCATATCACATTCTCTGTTGCTCACACCTCGAGAACACATATCTCCGCTCATCGCCCACCGTGCTCACTGGGCTAATCGCTAAACTCATGTCTAACTGGTAAATCACAATAGATCCTAAGTTATCGGGATAATCCTCTATCACCACATCATTTTTCCCAACCTACGTGGATAATGGGTCTCTACCTAACATAAGTAATAGAAGTGTCTCTCACACACTCCACCTTATAGGGTATTTCACAGATAAAGGATTCTAACATTTAATCACCTATCCACTCATGATCCAAAAGCCACACTTCACATTCTCGGTACAAACCACCAATATACCCCTAGGCATTTATACTCTACATTACCAATAGACATACAACACACTGCTAATACATCTTAACCCACTATGCATGCAAACCATTACACCAAGTGATAAAATTACTCTCAAATTCATGCAAATACACATATCAAACGCATTGAAAATGCACATATAACCATGCAATGGAATTAAGCAATCACACACATGCAGAAAGGATTACACGCGGATGTACATGTACTCTCAATAAACCTAACTAGGGCCATCACTCGATCATGTAGCCATATTTACCTCGTCTCTCATCTTATCCTTCCGTTTATCCTTCTTCTTGAGACAGTCTCTAATAAAGTGTTCATCTTTACTACAATTGTAACACTGTCTACCACTAGACTTGTCCTATCTCTTGCCCTTTTTCTTACTACCCTCATCACTCGAGTCACTACTTAAATCACTTTTGTCTTGAGTTCTACTCAAATTCATCTACTTAAACTTCATCATACTCCTAATCATATGCAACTCACCACTTTTGTTAATCTCTTTTTCAGAGTTAATCTCTATCTCATTACTCTTAAGGGAATCTATGACAATCTCGTGTGTTAAAATATTTCTACCATACTTAATTGTATTCTTGACTTCTGTATATGAATCGGGCATAGAATTAAGCAAAATAATGATTTTATACGTTTCAAATAATTTATCATCACAATTAATGTCGAAAATATCTAGATTGCTATCAAGATCCTTCGAAGAATCAATTTTAAAATTAAAAAATCTTTTCAGCAAGTACAACTTATTAGGAGTAGATTTAAGCAAATATAAGTCATCCACTTTTGCCAAAGTTCTTCTGTAGAATCAAGTTTTCCAACTTTTCTCAAAATAGTGTCAGACAGGTATAAAATAATTGAAGTCTAAGCAAGTTCATCGTATTCTTCTTTTTGTGCTCCTGTCAAATTTGCAAAAAATTTGCCATCTATGACTTTTGAAAATTTTTGTTAAACCAAAATTATCTTCATCATTTGTTGTCAAATTAAAAAATCTCATTTCTCATTGAAATTTTTTTCACATTTTGAAAAACTGAACAATCAAAGTGCACAAATAGGTAACACAAAGTAATCTTAAGGTCGCCAACAGTAGACAGCGTTCTAGATTCTTAGAGTTTCATAAGATTCTCAATCTTAGATCAAGGAAATGTTCAAACGGGTCAAGTCTATATGTTCTAACAAAATAATCAATGCAATATGGAAATACGTCAACAAAAATTCAAATTTTCATGCAATGCAGTCTCACACAGTGACTAAACCACAGTTAAAGCACAAAAGTAATTACCAGGTTGCTATCAAAATAAACATTTCAAGTAGAGCAAATAATTCCTAAATTTCTAGCACAAGAAATGTTACCCCCACGAGGTAACCTCAATCCTAATGTCACCTCACACGATGACGCGCTAATGCTGAAATTTAAATTGGGATAAGCCAATATACCAGAACGGACCAATCTGAATCCAAAAATACCAAGATATGCGAATTTATCACTTTAAGACCACTATTATTCGTCCTAAAGCTTCCAGCAATTGCGGCAACCAATCTAGCAAAAATCAAATCCCGAATGTGCAGGGAAAAGATCGTCCAAATTTCACTATATAGCCTAAAACAGAAAACTAACAATTCCAAATCATTAGAAATCACGTTAGAAATATTTCCTTGAAGAAATTCTCCCTAGAAGACACCGGACCGGCCTCCATGTGCCGCCGCCGATGGCAATCGTTAACCCAAAGCCATGACTACCTAGAAGCTCATTTACCTGCAGATCAAGATTCTAGTCTCCGTTTCCTTAACCGTATCTTGGTTTGGCCGGAATCGTTGATTGCAGGTCCCTTTTTTTTTTCCAAAATGTTTGGATAGTTTCATTCTAGCTGGTTTCTGCTTCAATTCTGGGTGTTTTCAGATCATTGTTTACTGAAAATCCACCACTAACGTAGCTCTGATACCATATGTAGCGGAATGGACCTTCAGTTTGGTGGAATTTGGGCTCAGTGTACCAATCTTGACCTCATCAAACACCTCCAATCAACTACCCAAAACCACACATCTTCTTCACTTCGGTTGCTAACAATTGTACCCACAAAGGACACAATAATGGAGTGTTATTTCAACCACAAAGGCTCCCACAGAAGACAGCCACAAAAGGTTCTTTCTTACTTTTCTGGACAAGCACAAGCAAGGAAGAAACTGCCGATTTTCTTTCTCTATGAAAATGGGGGAAAATAACACACGATCCTTGCAAACGTGGCAGCACATGCGTATATAGTTAAGGGTTAGGTTTAGTACACAAGAAAACCAATAGGTAACCAATAAGTGGGCCAACACTAAAAGTCGTCCAAGAAGTAAAGAAACCATGAGCATCTCCAGTAAATTGGGCCACTTCAAATGGTTTTAAGTGATTTTCGAGTCGAGCCATTTCATATAGATGTCGATAATTATTTAGTCATTTGGTCAAAGCCGACTAAGAATTTCCAACGAGTAACATCATTGCCAGAGATTTATTGGGTATCAAAACCCAACAAATCTCCACTTTGTTACCTAATCAACCTGCAAGCAATCAAAACACAAAGTTGACGCTTGCATAATCAAGACAACCAATAAAATTCGAATCACAGACCTTACCTCGTATTTCAAACCTGAAACATATACTATACCTGCTCCATACTCACCAGGGCTAAAGTCACAAAAAAATACCNATTGGAATCACAGACCTTACCTCATGTTTTGGACTCGAAACACGTACCATACCTGCTTCATGTACTCATCAGGGCTAAGGTCACAAACAAATACCTAAATAGAAGCAGATAATCACAGTAATCAATCAAGAGCAAATAATCATGCGATGGAGATATAACATAGGATAATCCACAAATCTTTTCCAAAATACGTTCACACAGAACAACAGATTAACACTAAATCAATTAATCAAACGGTCAAAATACATATGCAACAAATGCATAAATAACCCCACGAAAGGATCTCACCACACTTATCATATCTCATTCCGCATTACTCACACCTCGAGAACACATATATCCTCTCATCGTCCACCATGCTTAGTCTACCAATCTCGACCTTATCAAACACCTCCAATCAACTACCCAAAACCACACATCTTCTTCACTTCGGTTGCTAACAATTTTACCCACAAAGGACACAATAATGGAATGTTATTTCAGCCACAAAGGCAAGAAAGAATGAAAAGACGGCAAGCACAAGCAAGGAAGAAACTGCCGATTTTCTTTCTTTATGAAAATGGGGAAAAATAACACACGGTCCTTGCAAACGTGGCAGCACATATGTATATAGTTAAGGGTTAGGTTTAGTACGCAAGAAAACCAATAGGTAACCAATAAGTGGGCCAAGTATATCGGTAAGTAGGCCAACACTAAAAGTCGTCCAAGAAGTAAAGAAACCATGAGCATCTCCAGTAAATTGGGCCACTTCAAATGTTTTTAAGTGATTTTCGAGTCGAGCCATGTCATAGAGATGTCGATAATTATTTAGTCATTTGGTCAAAGCTGACTAAAAATTTCCAACGAGTAACATCATTGCCAGAGATTTATTGGGTATCAAAACCCAACAAAAGCAACTTGAACTATGCATGTCAATGTCTAATTATGGGTAGCAGATTTTAAATCGTATAGCATCCCCAAAATCTGTATCACATGCACAATACATGTTCTTCGTTACAAAGTTCTGATTCACCACGAATCTGCACTGATGCAGAAGAAAGCTCCAAATTCATAAATAAATTTATAAAATCCTAAGCATGCTTGTTCAAATGAAAATGCTGCATAGATCTACTCGTCATCTCTAGTCAATATGCAAGCACTAATCTTCAGCTCGTCTTGACAAGCAAGTAAATTCATGGTCAGAAGTAACCCACAGTTTCAAGTAATGATCTCTTGAAACCCGAAATTGTACAAAAATGGCAACTTACTTGAGATGAGAACGGGATACTGGGATGTATAAATGAAAGAAAGCCCACGGTACATGGAAGCTAATACACAAGAAATGAGAAATTTTTTGCACTATGAAATGTATGCATTTTAGACTAATTTTATTGCACACAAACTGCACAATTGTAAGAGTAATTAATTATCATATATTCTTACTTGAAATAAGGAATGGGCACTTGTTAGACCTCCAAAAAATTCTTAACAAGAAACTTATAAAGAAACAAAGTCAACAATGAACAAAAAAAAGCTTGGTAAAATTATGCACGTCCACAAGTATCATCCATTAAACTTGAAAGTCGTGCAACTCATAGAAACAACATGAAGTATGCATGTTAGTAAATAACTGGGGCATTACAAACAAAGAAAATAGACATTGTTGCTTACAGTTGATATCCAATAGCACAGATTGAATCATACAACATCCCCAAATATGTGTATCACATGCATAGTACGGGTTCTTCCTTACAAGGTTCTGATCCATCATGAATCAGTACCAATACAGAGCTCATCCTTGTAATCGGAAGCCCTGAATTCATAAATAAACTTACAAACTCGCAAGCATGCTTTTGCATTTGAAAATGCTGCATAAATCCATCTTCAGTCAATATCAAGCATATATCTTTAGCACATCTTGACATGCAATTCAATTCAGATTCAGAAGAACTACTTGTTTCCAAGTAACGAATGTTGGAAAAATGGCTTAGTAGGCTACTTTTGGCATAATTTTGAGTGGGATCCATTCAATGGTTTTTGAAGATCAAGGTAGATTGCTGTTCTCCTTCTTGAGAATATCGAAATCATTTATTTACTTGTAAAAAATGATCCTCATGTGAATGAGAAATTGAAACTCAAAATTGATGAGTTCGAGGCAAAACTAATTAAGTTTGTCCCACATAGGAAAGTTTATAAAGGCAGAGACTACTTCATATATAATTACACATTTAAAGGTTGTAATCACGTATACTATAGAAGCTCTCTAGAGGTTCCTATTTCGCAAACCATATGGTTCATATTCTTTGATTTCCAGGGCCTTCTTCATTTCATTTGTCGAAATATGATTCCTAACCATTAGAGATTATCAAAACACAAAGTTAATTATCAATAACCAAAACTAGAAATTGAATTAACCAAATGAAAATGCAAGAATAACACTTCTTTATTCAAATCCACGTTCGGAATCAAAGATGGATTAACGGGGCTCTGATCAACCAACCCAAGGCGACAAGATAACACCACAACTCAATTGGACCTAAGAATCCCACTAGAATCACCAAGAACAGCCCACGAAATACACGAAGAAAATGGGTAGAGTCGACAGCCATAAAAGGCCGAATAATAGTGGGCAATCAAGGGCAAAAACTGAAGATTAGGCAGCCGACGACACACCTCGGCAGTGATTGTCGGAAAGCTCAAGCAAAAGGCACAAAGAGGAATCACCAGTAACTGTGTCTGCATCTTGTATTGTATCTCAATGTGGATAAAAGTCCACTTTTATAGTGGCATGAATAGATCTGTAAGTTTTAAATTTATCGATTATTTAGATCCAACGTGCAGAATTACACAATTAAAAGAAACAAGTCACTTTTTAATTATTTTCAGGTGATTAGATCAAACAAATCAATTTATCATAAGTTTGAATACCGCAATCAATAATTAAAGTAGTAAAGAACACTAAAGATGATCACGGAGAAACTCAAATTGGGTAAAAACTTCGAGCATTTTGCCAGTCAGTAATCCACTATAAATTGAAGCAAACTTACTGTACGGTGCATATCTGTCTACCCCGTAGAACTTCTAACCTCATTCCTGTAGTCTCCCTGGGATTCTACTGGAGGTGCGCTCCTTAAAAATAAAACCCGACTCCTGATTTATAACTTAGCCCTCTTGGATTATGTGCTCCTGAATTCAGATCCCGACTCTTGTTACATCACCTTAGTCCTCTTGAATTTGTACTTCTGCAATAGCTTCCAATCCCTGGTATCGATTTATCTCCGGTGGATTAGGTCATTTGGTGTTTGATCAAAAGATCTTGTGTGTTTTGATCTATGATTTAATATAAAACAATATGGCTTAATCAACAAAATATATTTTGGAAAAATTCGTGGATCAATTAATATGTAATAGTTGAATCTTGGAATCAATGAATGTTTTGAATCATCAAAAAATTAATCTCTATGGAATAAATCTGGTTCAACACACTTTTGGACGTCTCATATGGTGTATATTTATAATGGGCAATGTTTGGAATGAAAAAGAACTCAAAATCAGCTTGAAAATATAATATTACTGTTTTTCGAATAACCAAATCGCTCAAGCGCTAGTCCAACGACAAGCGAACAGTAGTTGAGCAGTTGTCAAAATTTTCATCATAACTTTTTCTCCCGATATTCGATTGAGGTGATTCAAAATGCGTTGAAAAGCTAAATCAGTGGGCTACCTTTTTCTAGGTTAGCCTTGTCCAAATTTCGATACTTTTTATATGAAAAATGCATTGCAAGTTGCTAATGAGAATTTGGAGCATAACTTGTGCGGCTTTTTGACACTATTTAAACTTATTATTGCATTCCAATGATCATACGTGATCTTCTCTATTAACTTTAATTAGGATTCAATAACTCATATTTTGACTTTAATTACAGCTCGATAAACTCATAATACAATTCAACAAAAACTTTATTTTAACTAAAAAAATTGTTAATTACAAACTTAGAAATTGTCAATTATAATTTGGACTTAACAAGTTCAAACAAG
This sequence comes from Fraxinus cuspidata, assembly GCA_903798385.1. NCBI lineage: Eukaryota > Viridiplantae > Streptophyta > Magnoliopsida > Lamiales > Oleaceae > Fraxinus > Fraxinus cuspidata. The sequence continues at coordinate 10,638 of CAIGRP010120299.1, forward strand.
TGGCCCAAGTAAATGTTAAATGGGTCGAGCCCTAACCGCCCCTAATTACCACTTGTGAGATTCTTGGTCTATCTTGGTTCCATGGACAACCAATTGTTACCTCAAGTCAATCATTGAACAATATTCGGATTCTAAAAGTGAATGTCCCAATAAGCTATAAATCAAGCACACTAAACTGATCTATAATAGAAATGTGACGATGGTAGTAGTAACAGTAATAATTTTCTTAGCCAGTGAATTGTTATCTCCGTATACCCAATAATTTTGTCCTTTGTACTTTTAACTGAGCTGGGGGCCACCACTTGGCATTTTTTGTCATCATCTTTGTACAAAATTATGTACAAGTAGCACTTCTCAAAAAAATTATGGTGTCATATAGGCTTCAAGTTGTAGTGACAACTCAATGCAGGGCTTTTAGTGTAAATAGGATTTAGAAATCTTTCCATTTGGAATAAAAGAACATAAAAACCATCATAAGAAACATCTCAAATACTCCGACCATCCCATCAAATGGTTGAATGACAAAGCTCAAAATCCTTTTTAGTTACCATCAAATGGTTGAAAGTTTCAAATACTATGACTATTCCAGGCACCACAAATCACATATCTTTTCCTAACCGGTGCACTTAACGGTCTTGAATGTGTCCAAAAAAACCTTAATTAGTTCTATTGCAATTTATATACAATAGGTGCTACCCGAATCAATTCTCAAAGATGCACATCTCTTGTTCTCTCTCTTCTGGTTACCAGAAATCCGATTTAATACTTTTGCTAAATTAAGTATCCTAAAATCTTGAATCTCCAAGTCCGATAGACAATTCATGAATCTGACAAATAACTTTATGTCTCCAGGAAAAAACAGACCGAACGGCCTCCTGTTGCCTAAAGTTGCTTATAATACCAGAAAATTTCTGTAAATTCCAAAAATTAAAAACCCATTTTTACAAGTAAACTCCTGAAACCAAAAATTGAACCGAAATGGTAACTCATTTGGATACTCTGAAAGAAAGCCACAAAACAATATTAAAAGGAAACGAATATACAAGAAATGATAAAATTTGTGTCCACTATGAAATGTATGAAATTTAACTAATTTTATTGCACCGGAAATGCATGATTGTTAAAAAAATTTTTGTATATTCTTGTTTCAAATATGGACACTTTTAGGCCTCCCAAAAATTCTTAACATAAATTACGTTTTCAGTGAGGAATGGATGGGAGGGAAGTACCAATCCTTAGTGGCGGAGCCCAGCACCCAACGAGGTGGAATGGGTCCTTGTGCTGGCTCCGCCAAAATCTACAAGTTGGGAGGGGGGCTCAGGGCCGTCGCCATTGTTGCATGCAACAAAGCAGAAGATGGAAGCTTGAAGAATGAATGGAGAGGGAGGAACATGAGTTTGAACTTGGGCCAAAAAATATTTTGCTTTCAGCTTTATTTTTTAAACATGCCCATTATTATCCATAGAGCCATAACGGCATATAGGGGTGTCAAACGAGTCGAGCAGCTCATCGGCTCGTGAAAATACGGCTCGGGATGGCTCGGACTCATAATTTGACTAGCCCGAGCACGAGTCGGGCTTGCCTCACGAGCTAGGTTCGTGGCTCGTGGGCGGCGCTCGTGGCTTGCCGAAAACAGTTACCAAAATGGTCATTTTTTTCACTGTTAAAGTTCAACTATCAAAAGTGGCCATTTTGGCCACTTTAATTTTTTTTTCGTTCTTTTTTACTCTATAAATACCCTAAACCATTTTCAATTTTTTTTCACATGACATTCCAACAACAATTCACACTCTTTTCCACATTCCACAATCTACTACATTCTTTTCTATCTTCAATTTCAATTATTCTATATCAATTATCTCACTACAAATTTACAATTACAATTTTAAACATAAACTTTCTTTGAATTCTTGGGTTCTTTCCACGCTCTTTATATACTTACTTAGTTACTTACTAAATAGTCTAGACTATAGAAATTACAATATATATTTAATAAATTTCATCACAATTCACAAATAGATCCACACTCATTTGTTGAGGACTTGTTCGGTATCGGAGGCGAATCACCTATGATGCCGCAATCAATTTTGGAATGAAATTTACCGATCTCAACGAAATGTCCATTCTTGAAAATATTCCAGAGTTGGATGCTTAGGAAGTAGTAATACAATTGGTTTTAATGTTGTCTCGAAACGAAACAGGAGAAGGAATATGAATTAGATATTCTCGATGCAAGATGGAAGCGAAATGGGAAAAAAAAGGCAAAATATTGAGATTACTTTAAATAGATTCCAACGAATCGTGTGGTCGATGGAGCCGCGAGTCTAAAGCAGTATGTAAATACCGTCAACAACGATTAGCATGACAAAATGGCATTGGTATCACCCACCTCAACTGTCACTAGAATGCATGTACGGTCAAACACGGGCTTCTTGTTGCCAGTCAAACGCAATTGCAATTTGGTAATCAAACCGCTAATTCTATTTCTAAGCCACTTTTCACGTTGATGTATTCGGAGGAGAAAGCTCGAACGGAAATGGTGAAGTTCATTATCGGTGCTGAGTTGCCTATAGTAATAGTGGACAACCAACATTTCGTCTCTTATGTGAACGAATATCTTCAATCGAGGTACGTTGGGTTAAGTAGAAACAGTCTTTGTTCCGATACAATAGAATAATTACTTAATACAAAGAAACAATTGATTACCGATTTGCAAAAATATGGGGTATTATATCTTTAACTTCGAATTTATAAGAAGAGATTAATAAAAGAGGTTATATAGTTGTAACTGCACATTACATAAACTTATTTAGGGGTATTATATCTTTAACTTCGGATTTATAAGAAGAGATTAATAAAAGAGGTTATATAGTTGTAACTGCACATTACATAAACTTATTTTGGTATATGCATAAAAAAATTTGTTACTTTTAAAATTATTGAGTTCCCTCACAATGCTAACCATATATATAACGCTATTGTGAGTATTATTAGAGAATATCATTGTGAGAATAAAATTCGGTCTTTTACATTTGACAATGCTAGTGTTAATAAGGCAGTTATCAATAAATTGTGTAGGGTACTGCAGTCCGATTTCGTTGATTATTTATTTCATATTCGTTGTGTGTGTGTCATATTTTTAATTTAATTGTGCAGAATGGTTTGAAACATATTAAGAATAAAATTCAAAGAATTAGGGATACACTAATATATATCACGATTTCACCTAATAGAATACAAGTCTTTAAGCAATTTTGTGTTGAACTTGGGGTGACGAATACGAAAACATTTGTTAGTAACATAGGGTATAGATGGAAACCCACTTATTTATTATTAAAATCATGCGAAGGATTTAAACGTTTCATAACTGAATTTTATATCAACAGGCATATTAGAAATGATGATGACACTATCTTAAATGAATATGATTGGCTTTAACTTTTAAAATTTAAAAAAAAAATTGACAAGGTTTTATGACTCTACAAATATTTTATCTGGAGTGTATTATCTCACTAATTGGATGGCGCTTAAACATCTTTATATAATTCTAAAAGTTTTTCATAAATATAAAAATGACCTTGATTTTAGTGAAATTGTATATTCTACGGAATTAAAGTTTTGAAAATAATGGGAACACTTGTCTAAGTTATTTCCTTTAACATGCATCATGGACCCCCAGTACAATTTATTAGGTACCAAATATGTAATTGATCAAATTTTAAAAGTTGTAACTTTTAATACACCTATCACTTATAGAAATTTAGAACAAACTTTACGTGAAATGTATAAATTATATTTAGAACGAATAGGTGAAAATATTAGTTGAGTACCCTCTGCAGGATGAGGAGGTTGACTATAACTTGAAGACGACGCTAAAATATTAAACGTATTTGAAGTTTTTAATACATATAGATATGATACAATAGGTTCATCTAGTAGTAGTATGTCTATTGCATGTAATCAGACATTGGACGCAAGTCCAAATGTATTGTCTGCTGAATTGCTTGATTACTTTAATCATAATATGCCTAATAATAAAACGATTTTAAAAAGTTCAAAAAAAGTAATTGAATTCTGTCGAAAGTACAAACAACGATGACCAGTGATTTTTGCGATTGCAATAGACATACTAGCACATATGGTTAGCATCGTAGTTTCGGAGTTTGATTTTAGTATAAGTAAAAGAGTTCTGTCCGATGTCAGGAGTCGACTGAAATGAGATATTTTGGAAGCATTAATGTGCGAGAAGGATTGACAAGATGTCAATTTCCGACTATAAGACAAATATGTCGAAATTACATGTTGTCAGGTAAGTGATATTTAATTTAACCATATTATTTTATAATACTGTTTTTAATTTATTTATTTTTAAATGTATACATAATAAGTTGTTCGTGTGCAATTTTTAACCCAATCTATTCTAAATTTAAGTAGTTGATCACAAATCCAGATAAAGAAGGAAGGTTTTATTTATTAAAAAAAAAGACCTTNTTTAACCATATTATTTTATAATACTGTTTTTAATTTATTTATTTTTAAATGTATACATAATAAGTTGTTCGTGTGCAATTTTTAACCCAATCTATTCTAAATTTAAGTAGTTGATCACAAATCCAGATAAAGAAGGAAGGTTTTATTTATTAAAAAAAAAGACCTTGTAAGCCAAAACTCTGCTCGACTCACGAGCTCGAGGTTCTAAACGAGCACGAGTCGACCTCGTGGGCAATAGGGCCAAGCCAGCTTAGCTCGGCCTATCTTCACCCCTAACGACATAACCCATATGCATTTTTGCGAAACTGATTGCAAAAAGAAAATTTTGACAAACCAAACTTTAACTGTGCAGCTCGACACCTATTAAGTTGGAGGTACTGTGTGCAAAGCACGGCATCGACTCCATCAGACGGTACAAAGGTGACACTGATATTCTGATAATTTCATTTTTTGGGCAGTCAAGTGCTGGGAACAACTAGGCGAATGATCATTGCACCGAAGAAGCTGAGCTAATTAATTCCATTCTTGATGTAGTGAGAAAAGAGGCAGAGAACTATGACTGCCTACAAGGTATTTTGTTATTTAGTTTTATTTTCATTTTCAAAATATGAATATTTACTATTAATTTATTCTATGGCCTGTTTTTCACATTTTTTCATCTTTTAATGTTTTAAAAATGGCTTAATCGCACAAAACGTCCCTACGTTTGGCATGTAGTATGCAAAACGTCTCTACGTTTCAAATTTTTGCATTTTCACCCCTATTTCAACTTTTCATTGCGGAAAACGTCATTTTCACATATTTTAACGTAAAATGATCAATA